>WNNJ02001202.1:0-101909 GCA_012934845.2 Pomphorhynchus laevis | reverse complement strand
TATATATATATATATATATATATATATATATATATATATATATATATATATATATATATATAATATATATATATATATATATATATATATATATATATATATACTAAATGGTGTTGCTTGATAGACTGGACTTCGATTCACGACTTTCAATCACCATGTCACTTCTAGACGACCACTTCAGCATCGAAATGATGAGTACCCGGCAACACTCATCAGTAGAATGAGGTACACACTGGTCGTTTCGGTTGCCTGTGTGACATTGTGAATAAAGGCGTTTCCGACACTTTGCTTAATTGTCTGAGGCTTACGCTCTTAACCAGATCGAATTGCTGTGCGGACCATCCTTAAACACTAGGCAGAGGTTGTTGCTGAATTGTCGCTGCACTCGTTGGATCTTAAATGGATACGGCAGGTATAATAGTAGTGCACGAATGTGCTGAGTAGACAACGGTCCAGGATTTCTTACGAAATACGGCATTTATACTAAATGGTGTTGCTTGATAGACTGGACTTAGATTCACGACTTTCAATCACCATGTCACTTCTAGACGACCAATTCAGCATCGAAATGATGAGTACTCGGCAACACTCATCAGCAGAATGAGGTACACACTGGTCGTTTCGGTTGCCTGTGTGTCGGAAAAGTGTCGGAAACGCCTTTATTCACAATGTCACACAGGCAACTGAAACGACCAGTGTGTACCTCATTCTACATTTTACATTCTGTGAAATGTAAAATAATCAAAATATACCCAATTATATAATTAAAAAATTAATTAAAAAATTACACAATAGTTTCTTGAGAATTTATATACTCCTTACAGGTCTAACACTTCTCTAAATTAATTTCCAAAGCAGGTTATTTAATCTGTGAAATGTAAAGATGTAACTCTGTCCTTCTATTCTAAACGCATATCTGTAAACTAGTGTCCGAATATCGTCACGAACCAGTTAAAACGCAATCTAACCACTAACATTATCCTGACCGACTTTAGTACTCAGTGGATATTCAGGACGCATGTCATTAATCTGTGAGATATAAGGATGTTATAATGATTTGTGTTTAAGTCTTTAACGTATATCTGCAAACTAATGTATGAATGATATCGTCATATCGTCAAATACCAGACGATAACATTATCCTATGCAAACGTTAGCACTCGGTGGATGCTCAGAGTGTAGGCACATACCACTAAAGTTTCAACATGTTGTAAAAGTAAATAATTATGAATAATTCGGTGTATAATTTGTATTTTGGACGTTTGCCAAATTATTTCAAATTAAAATATAATTCGTTAATAATTAATAATTAGCAAAATATAATTTATTTACATGATTTTTTATTTATCTTCATTTGATGTTGTACAAAGTTTACTGTGTATTTATAATTTTTACCAAATTATTTCCAAATAAAATTTTATAAATTAAAATCTAGTTAAAATATAATTAATTATATTTTATATAATTATTAAAATATGATTAAATATTTATAAAATAAATAATTGCATGTTTTATGAAGTTAAATTTATTTTTCTGACATTCGGCAAATTATTAAAATATCACAAAAATTAATTTACAATTAAATAGCAAATTGTTTGTAATATTTGACTAATTCACAATTAATATAATATTTAATATCATCGTAATCATTTAATATCATCGTAATCTTAGAATTGTAACAAAGAAGCTGAAACAATTTGCAGCTGAAAAACGAATTAAAGAGTCTAGTAAAGGTAACCTAAAAGATCTTAGTCAAATGGTAAAGAAATTGCCCCAATACCAAAAGGAAATCACTGCATACTCTGTTCATTTACAATTGATAGAGGACTGTATGAAGCAGTATCAAGGAAAGCTTGATAAAATCTGCATTGTAGAACAGGTTTGTTTACTAACACAGTTTTCCTTACTCGATAGCTGTTTTATTGATTTAGCTGATTTAGCTTGCGCTATTATATTATTTATACCTCTTTCTAAACTAGAATCTAGTTTGCTTGCGTAACAACAGCTTATTGTTATTTAAATCACTTGAAAAGCATAATTCTTCAGAGGGACGTATTGAAGATATATCGAAAATTTAAGTAATAATTCTAATAATGACCACGTTTCTCGTTGCCAACTTTAAAACCCTATACGAGTTTTATATTGGAAATTTTTTATTTAAGTTAATTTCAAATTATTAATTAGAATACAATATTTTGTATTCCCAGGCGAATTCAACTCGCTTTTGTTGAAATACAATATTTTCTATTTCAAAATCTGTATATTAACGTCTATTATATTTTATTAATGTCTATTTGTATTTTCGCAACTTCAAAGTTAAACAAATTTGGAAATAATTCCTACTATTTCTTAAACTATCCACACAAACCTCACAATAGTTGCAGCCACGATGTATCTTCTACCAAAATCACTCGAAGCAGTAACGGCAAGTCACTTTATCCAAAAGCCTGTGTATGTCTGGATGTATATGATCTTGGTGCTATGTACGATATAGCAGCGATATAATATAACATATAGTTCAATAATTATATAAAATTGTTACATTGAAATAATTACAGTACAATGTACAAACTTTGTACATAATCGTATGTAAAAACATCCTCAAATCAAAATGGTCAAGCTAATTATATACTTTAGTTATGACATTTATTTTTTTGTTTTTAAACTTTCGCTATAGACTAAGCGTGTCGATTAGCAGTACTCTCAGCATGTCCTCTCAATTAAATATTTTATACCTTATGTGCAAGATGACGTGATATATTTAAAAATACGATCAAATCGTGAAATTTGTCACTTTTGCAGTGTTCGAATTAATATCATAATTTTCGGACATATTATAAGTAATTTCAACTCAACAAACCACTTTTCGTATTCATCTACGTGTGTAGATGAATATCACTTGCCCTTGTATTGCCAGTGTTCATAAAATGACTATTTTATATGCTCTGACTATATAAAGTCATATATTTACATAAATTTATGTGTGAATATATAATTATTAAATAGTTAGAATTTTATATATAATCATTAATTAGTATATAATATTATTATATTTAATAATATATATCTGAAATATAGAAAGTATCACTATGTGGATGATCACGGTGCTGTTGGCTTGTTTTTATTTTTTATAGAAAATATAGAAAGTATCATTATAAAATGATAGAAAGAATCAAAGTTAATTAATATTGACAAGATAGAAAGAATACCAATGTATAAGTCATTTAAGGCATAAGCATGTCTAAATTCTTCCGTAGTTTTGAATATTCTAGAATTTTCTACACTATTGGAATAGTAAAAAACTGGTTATCTATGCTAGAACATTAGGTGAAGTAGATTAAGCTGTGGCGGACAGATGCTATAAACACGGATAATTTGCTGTATATATGTTATAGATTCTAGTCGTTCGACTTCTGGCTTTCATTGATGAGATCCAATAAGATCGAAACCGGTTTGAAAGATAAGTGACCGCTCTAGAGTCTATTGCAACATCAAGTTATATGCATTGTCATTCTCCTATCTATTAGTACAGCTTTAAATGAATAGTTTATCTGAAATATAGGAAGTATCACTATGTGGGTAGTCACCGTGCTGTCAATTTGTTTATTCTTTATACATAATAGAAATAGATGATGAAATCGAGCAACATGGTGTAAATTTTATTACAAAGCTTTTAGGTTTTACTACCCTTCTTCAGTGAAAAACAGCCAAAATTAGTACAATTACGTCATCATTGACATAAAAGAATTAGCACCAGTCTGCCCCACTATTGAGCCTTACAGCATGTACACTCATGTAGATATACACAAAATTCCGTCATGTAGTTAAGTTGTTTCTGAACTTTGTACGTGGATCCAGTTTTCGAATTTGCAAAGAATCTTGATTCCTTCATTTGTTGACAACATTTGCAGCGTGGTGTATTGCATGCTTGGCTTATAATTTATGTGTTGATTTATTTCTGGTTGACAACAATATATCACGGTCCTCCATGATAGTATAGTGATGTCAGTATAT
The DNA here is from genome assembly GCA_012934845.2 of Pomphorhynchus laevis. Classification (NCBI taxonomy): domain Eukaryota; kingdom Metazoa; phylum Acanthocephala; class Palaeacanthocephala; order Echinorhynchida; family Pomphorhynchidae; genus Pomphorhynchus; species Pomphorhynchus laevis. The sequence goes on along the minus strand of WNNJ02001202.1, from coordinate 97,895 downwards.
TCTGTTTAAGTTCTCATTGTAGTCTACTTACGATTGTGCTGATTTTGTTTTGTAAATTTTTAGAAGTTAATCGTATTTTAATTTCACAAAATACCTCTTTAGCTAATGTTTTATAAGTGTCGTTTTTTGTAACGGTAGAAGCTATTTTTTCTCTTAGTAGATCTGCTCGATTGATCTTTCCTATCTCTGTTAAAAGTCTTTTGATTAAACAATTATGATAGCTCCGATGTATGAATTTAAGCCGCATGTGTTCAACGGTTTACTCATATTCCGATCTAGTCGAACATTTTATTGTCTCTTATGAACTCATTACGGATTACTATGCGCTTTATTTTGGGTATATGGACACTGCTGACGTGAATCATTAATCGAGTTCTATCAAACCTAAGATGTAGTTTGCCAAATGACTGAAGGATCTTTATAGATGTATATGTCCATAAATGTAATTTTTTCATTGTCTGGTTCAAACATTATGAATTTTAGTTAGCTGAATTTATTCAAATTTTGTAGGAATTGGTCTAATTTGTCACGTCCACGATTCCATACGAGCAGCACGTCGTCAATGTTCCTTAGCCATACTGTAGGTAGGATTTGTTGGGTGACAAAGAACCTATCTTCTATATTTGCGGCACACATGCTAGCATAAACGAATGTAACAGGGCTACCCATTGCGTCGCCTTTTGTTTACTCGTAAGTCTGTCTTTCTAATTTAAATACATCGTTTGGTAGAACCTGCTCTAGGAGTTCGCTGATTTTTTCAACGTAATATTCATTCATTTTATCTTTGATTAACTGTTCTTTGATACCTTTTCTACCGTTTTCCTTAATAATTGAGGTGTATAAGTGTGGTGCGATGGTGAAACGATTTACAGCAGTGTGAAAGTAACAGCTAACAATGATGTCAAGTTTCGTAATCAATTCAGCAGCATGTCGTTTCAATTTGTTACTATAAAACATTGTTCAGTTTGTAATGTACAGCACAAAAAAGGCATTCATCAGTTTCGCATTGTGTTTTGCTTCTCATTTAACCTCAAGCTATTTCGGCGAAAAAATGAGTGTCAAACTAGGCGAGTTACTGGACAAGTTCTATGAATAATAAAATGTGGATGCATAGATGAGGAAATTCGAACAAGTCGCCGATCTACAAGAGCTACCAAAGCCTGAACGTATTCTGCCCTTATTTCTTTCCGTAGCGCATTAACTGTTCTTTGACACCATTTATACCTTTCTTGACTAATTGAGGTGTATAAGCTCTATATGTTCAAGGATATTATGATTGATTCATTGTCATTTATTTGCTTATGTTGTTAAACTTTCGCAAGAAGTCATCTGTGCTAACTAGATAGGAAGAAGACTTTATTAATAATGAATGAATTTGACCGTGCAAGTCTTAAAAGTTTTTCTGTTGTTGTTCCACAGTTACTTATAATTGTCATGATCGTCAATGACAATGTGTGCTGTTGTGTATTTTGAGTAGAAAGCATACTTATCTGGTCGTGTTTTATTGGCAATGATCGTCTTTATGAATTTAAAATCTTCACAGATTTGTTTGATCTTGTTTTTAACATCTATCTTTGATCTTTTTATTTCTTCTTTCTAAATTTTCCGATAATAGTTGCATGATAATTGACGATGAATTTCAGCATCATGGTCAGTATTATACCAAACCACGATTTTGCCTTCTTTAGCAGCGTTTTTCTTACGACGATATTAGCATTGTTTCTTATTCTTTCAATGATTTTCTTTTTAATTACCCATATTGTTATTTACCATTGCATAGTTAGTAGCCATAACTATGGCACCTATATGGTGCCATATATAACTATATAGTTATAGTTATAGTTATAGCTATATAGTTATATAGTTATATAACTATAACTATTACGAGCGCTGCTCATAACACTAAATGTTGTTGCTTGATAGAATGGACTTCGATTCACGACTTTCAGTCACCATGTCACTTCTAGACGACTAATGAGTACCCGGCAACACTCATCAGTAGAATGAAGTACTCACTGGCCGTTTCGGTTGCCTTGTGACATTGTGAATAAAGGCGTTTCCGACACTTAGCTTAATTGTCTGAGGCTTACGCTCTTAACCAGATCGAATTGCTGTGCGGACCATCCTTAAACACTAGGCAGAGGTTGTTGCTGAATTGTCGCTGCACTCGTTGGATCCTTAAATGGATACGGCAGGTATAATAGTAGTGCACGAATGTGCTGAGTAGACAACGGTCCAGGATTTCTTACGAAATATGGCATTTATACTAAATGGTGTTGCTTGATAGACTGGACTTAGATTCACGACTTTCAATCACCATGTCACTTCTAGACGACCACTTCAGCATCGAAATGATGAGTACCCGGTAACACTAATCAGTAGAATAAAGTATTCACTGGTCGTTTCTGTTACCTGTGTGACATTGTGAATAGAGGCGTTTCCGACACTTTGCTTAATTGTCTGATGCTTACGCTCTTAACCAGATCGAATTGCTGTGTGGACCATCCTTAAACACTAGGCAGAGGTTGTTGCTGAGTTGTCGCTGCACTCGTTGGATCCTTAATTGATCCAACGAGTATATATACACAAGAAAAGAAGTACCGCCGCATGGGATCTTCAGAAGATCAATAAATAAATTATAGATGTGATTCAACCAGGACTGTCTATTATATCTATCTGTCTCTTTCTATATATAGAGAATTTCATGCTTTATCACTGCGAGACGGCGTACCGTCTTGCAGTGAAGTGTGTAGCGATTACCTTGTGTGAAGCGATTGCCTTGTTAATTATTTGTCGTTCGGAGATATTGAACGGAATAATTCTGTTAACCATCCCCTCTGATCTCTTATAAGTTCAGTTCTTTTGAATTCTTTCTACGATGAGATAAATGATAGACGTAGTGATAGAGATTTAGCCCGATTGCTTGTATTTTGTCCGATAAGTTGACAACGTTATCCGTATTAATATGTACTTCGAGTAGTCATCGATATATTCGTTTGAAATATCTTGTTGCTATTAGATGCAGTGACTTAAGTTGTGATATGGTTACATTTGGTCCGGTAAGCGCCTCAATTTTCTGACATTTAGCACGAAGTGACGTAGTATGCAGTTGCTCATTAATGTGATCAGGAATGCTTTTAAATGCAGTCTTGTAAAATCGTCGTAGTACTGCGGTCAGTTCAAGTTCACATCGTTTGATTGCTTTTTGCCAACAGTTTTGAAATTTATCAAATACAATCGGCTCTACTAATGCTTGATTAACTGACATGTTCTTACGTATCCGTAAACCTTTCGGCTTAATATGTTGACTGGTGCAGTATGTAAGATGCTAATAGTGTGCAAGGGTTTTTGTTTTGTCATCAGTCAACCGAATCAAGATTGAAGATTGAATGCAAATATTATTTGTACCCATGATGTTAACTCGAAATTACTCAAGATTGTGTCGGGTAAGGCGTGATGACAAGTAACACCTCGGAAGTTAAAGCAATTGCAATTTTCCAAAAATAATGCAAAATCAAGCAAGAAGTCTCCCAAATGAGGTAAGTGGCTTTAATTTTTCTATTTTAACAACATTGGAGGAATTTCTTCCTATAATAAAATCAACCAACTTGGTGGTCGTATCTTTAATTACTCCTACGGTCATGAACGACCACTTTAACATATTTTTGAGTCTCATCAGTAGGGGCTGCTGCACAACTGGGTTGAAATGCAGCACCCCTAGTTGCACTTCAATCTCCACTCCTCTCTCAGGTCCCTCGGTTTGCCTGCTAGAATTGTTAACAATTCTAGATTGGTGAGATTTTGCTGTACACCAAGCGGTTTTATTATGTAGACGACCCTGATGCACGCTAGTTTTACCCTATTACAGATGTGCCTCAAGGCTCCTCACTTTCTCATATCTTATATCTTGCTGTCTCCATTGTTTTATTCATGTCATTTAAACGTGATCAACATATTGTGGTATATGCTGATGATACCACATCCCTGTTCTCTGGACGCAGGTGCAAAGACGTAGTCTCGGACATTAGCCGTTTCTTTACTCGATTAAATGATCAGCTGCCATTATCCAACCTTGTTTTAAACTCCTCCAAATCGCAGGTGGTTGTCTTTCATGGCGCCCATGCGACAAGGAAAAAACTAAAGAGATTAGCTTTCTTAGCTCTATCTTCCATATTGACTATTCAGTCACTCCCTGTCTTCACGAGTCGAGTAAAATACCATGGGTTCATTGTTACGGTGAACGGGTCGGCGAAAGCTGACCTGGATAGACTCAAACGTATCCTGAAGAGAGCAAGTGGGCCCTATAACGGGCTCAGCATCTGTCATTGAGGCGCACTTGGGAAACCCAAGTGCGCCTCTAGGGTACTTAGGCTATCTCGGGATTAGTATTCTTTTCCAGAGGAGTCTTCCAGTCAAATACTAAAGTCATCATTCACCCGAATCAAAATTGAAAATACTTTAATATTGATTGAAGTATTTTTAATAGTATCTTGATTGAAGTATTTTCAATTGACGTATTTTCATGGGTACAAATATTATTTGTACCCATGAAACAGGGTACAATAATCTATATTATCGAAGAGATTATGTGTAATACAATACTTCATGATATAATAGAAAGAGATTAAATCGAGCAACATTTGGTGTAAATTTTATTTCATTTGTATTTGACATTCATTTGTACGAATCGCTTCTGGGATCCTTTTATTGATACTTTCTCTATTTTTATAAGCTTAAAATACCGGATCTAATGAAAACAAGAAGAAGACTATAAATATATTTATACAATAAATTATATTTTTCGTCTTAGAACTAAATGTCACTAAAAGTGGAAAATAAACTTTTGTAAATTTATAAATTAACAGGAACAAAGAAATTAGTTTAAACTCATTTATTTGTTTATTTTTTAAATTATTAAAAAATAAATATAATATATAATAAATAAAAATAAAAAATAAAAATAAATTAAAAAATAAAAATAAATAATTATTTATTTTTTTAAGTTATTGTTTTAATTTGTCATGATATTTCGTATTTATATTATGTCATGACATTTCCACTTTTAGTGACATTTAGTTTTGATTTTTTGTAAGGATTTGATCAAATTATTTGCTGGTCAAAATGATCATGATTACAATTCACTAAATTAAAATGTAAAATTTATTATTTTCTGATTTTATTAGTAAATAGAATGAATTGTTTTATGAATTTATTATATAAATATTGAAAGTCTTTTTAATTAAAATAGAATTTGGTGATGGGTACAGATTCGGAGGGCGAAAAGATCAAAGATCACATGAAACATATAGTTACCATATTGTTAGACAATACCGTTTCAATTGACGATAAGCTTAGGGTTATTATTCTATATATTCTACATAAAAATGGTATTTCAATTAATCGCGTTTAACTATTGTTATTTGATGAAATAGGTATCACAGAGGAAAATCTTAAAAAGCTACTAAGTCATGCAATGATACCTCCTGAACGACAAGACGTTGTTTTGCGTCTTCAACTTCTGAATTTGCAAATCATTCAAGACGCTAGATGGGTACGTATTAATTGAAAAATTACAATTATTTTTCCGCAAATATAATATTGAACGGAACATATAATATATAATATTATATATTGTATATTAATATTATATATTAATATAATATATAATATATAATATTGAATATGAAAATTATTTTATCGCAATTCTATTTCGATTGCTGCTGTCACTGAAATAATTAAAATACCAATAATAATTATAAAATGCCAATATAATCATTAATAAATAATCATCAACGAGTATTAATCACAAATTATTAATTTTCTCAATGAATTATTTTTAATCAATAATCAAACATCAAGTAATTTTTCAGTTTCAAAGATGAAACTTGTTTTTCAAATATTTAATGAAATCAATATATTTTATCGACAATTTTATCTCAAATGCTGCTACACTGATTTCAATAAAACCCTTAAGATATTGATAAATGTCATGCCATCTTAGTTAATGATTTTATCTAAACACCGATTTTTCAGTTTCAAAGATAAAATAAGATTGTACTGTTTAATATTCTTCAAATTTAATGGAATCAATATATTTAAAAGTACCTTCTGACTCTTTTAAATTTGATACATTTATTTAATGACTTTAATTCATGTCTTTCTTCATATTACTTAATGATGGTTTTAGATACATGACACGAAAAAAGTTTTATTATTATTATTGCAAGCTTTCAACACACAGTGTCGAAAGACTTGTTTCCACGCATTGGATTATATTGGTAAGCGATACAGATAGTTTCTTTTATGAGTCCCTGTGATAGGTCGTTTTCATAGCAAATACTTATTTGCTAAGTTTTCATAGCAAATAAGTATTTGCTATGAAAACGATCTATCACGAAGACTCGTCAAAAATAAGTCTTCATATCATTCTATAAAACCATCATTAACTAAAATTTACTTAATTGCTTTCAAATAATCTATATATAGAAATATTTTTTCCTTAAATGTATCTTTAATTTTAATTAATCACATGTAATGCAATACAATACATTTCTAGCATGTTTTTTTTACATCTTTCTATGCTTTTTGTACATTTTTATTTGAATGTATTTTCTGTAGTTATTTAAAGCCCATATTATTAGCAAAGTAAAACATTGAAATGCGCTGTCCTTTATAAAACTTAAAGGTACATGTTTGCTATATTTGTGTATATAATTAATAATTATCTTCAAAAAAGACTTGAAAAAAGACTGGTGATGGCCGACCGATTGTCGTTTGTGACGTTGCAAGACGCATCGTCTCCATGGCGTGCAATACGTTGCGAGATTTGAGCAATTAGCAGCTTCGCAGAGGAGCAGGATCGAATAAGCAGCACATTCTTTACGCAAATGCTTCGAACGTTGCGCCCTTGCTGTCGATGCGTTTAACGCTTTTAACGTGATTAATCGAAAAGCCGCAGTCGCTAATGTGGCATGTATAGCGCCTGCTTTGTCGACTGTGCTTAGTAATCTATACACATCACCGATTCAGCTCACCTTTTGCGATGATAGTATATATTCGCAAGAAGGCTTCACACAAAGGGAACCTCCTGCGATTTGCCGGCTTCTCAATTGCATATCTTGCCTTAATTGAAAACATACGTAAAATGATTCCTGATGTTACTCCGAAATTGTACGCAGATGATGGTAATTTTGTCGGAAAATACAAGACCGCGTCATGAATTTGGGTTTTATAGATAAACGCTAATTGCATATTGATAGATTACAGCCAAGCGTGGATATACTTTGACCCAAATCCTCTATCATGCCTCCAGGGATAGCGCCTCATCGTGGTTAAGCGCCCTACCCGTATGGAACGAACGTTTTTGCCAAGTCATTTTATATTTATGAATGCACTCTGCGTCCGGTACGGTTGGACGCCCACTGATTTGAGTAACAGCATCTGCGTTGTAGAGATAGCGTTAATACCAGCCATGCCCTTTTCTGCAAACCAGGAGAATTGCCTTCAATCTGGCACAATATCGTGCGTGATTTGCTCGCCCAGGAGCTTACAACCATTTGTCACGCGTTCGGGTTGAACCCGATCTCACTGATGTCCCAGCTTAATTTGATTTCGATGTTCGGACGACTACGTTCGACAGAAGTTCACGTTTAGACATTGTATGTTCCGGACTTTAGATCAATCGATTTGAACGGCGTACTTCGACGTCATCATCTTTAATGTACACGCTCAATCGTATGATTGTGGTTGTTTGTATCTCTTTTTACCAGCAATAAAGCCTGAATAAAGGCGAAAAACAGTGAACGCATTGTGAATCTAGAGCAAAGCAGATTAGTGTCTCTCCCCTTATCCACGTCGGGTGTATTAGCGATGAGATAAGGCTTCTTCTGAAATAACTAGCTACGATCAATACGCAGCGCTTTTGAAGAGAGCTCTATTCCGACATTTTGGCATAAATGAAGAGAAGAATTTTGTTTGAAATCGCTCGATGCTCGACTGTTTGTCTAAGATCGCCCCGTTCTCGCTGTGGCATGCCTGTAGTGTATTTTCCTTCCGTCACGCATCCAATCACATAAAATAATGACATAATTATTATTGGTTGTCAAAGGCCCATTTGAGGGAAAGGAATGAATACTAAATTATTATTTCAATATAATAAAGAAGCACTTTTTAAAAAATTAATAATTATCTAAATTAAATGTTATATTGCTGGGTTATTTTTCATTGTACAAACAACTTTTACTCTATTAATAATAAAGAAAGTGGAAATAAAAGCTCTCTGTTTAATCGTAGATCACAGATAATTAGTGTATTGGTCAATGAATATAACATTGACTCTGTATTACTACGTATCCATTTGCATTAGGTACATGTGAAAATATAAAATTTTATTTTTTTAAGGATTCACTGTATGTCTTTAAATATTGAGAATTACGATGTCTAATATATATATTGCATTTATTAATATAATTAATCAATGTAATAATATTAATCAGAACAATTAATGTATTACATAAATAAATCAATATTAAATATTAAATAAATAAATATCTATAGTACAGAATATATAGCATTAGTAATGTGGCATGATTTCTTAGAGTTTTGTTTAATAAAAATTCAATTTTAATATAACGATTTAATTTGTATTCATATTATACAAACTAGCTATTACTGCCTTATTCTTTTTGTACAAATAACTAATATTAAATATGTTTTTAAAAAAGGTGATATTAGAGCTCTTTTTTACTACCAATTGTAGAAAAGTTGCAGAATGACAATTACAATATCTCAAAACTAACCATTAAATTATAACTTTATTTATCAACTATCAAATTTTTAAATTTCCGTATTATTAAAAGGTTATTGGTTTAAGTATTATGATTAGCAAATTGTTTATTTATTTTTAATTTAATCATATTTAAATAATAATTTAAATGCGTTATTTTTTAAAATTAATAAATGTCTTAATCTATTATCTATTTTGAATGAATTTATAATTTTTGAATTTTTTTATATTTATAAATAAGTTTATAAATTTAAAAATATTTAAATATTTATAAATTTATAAAAAATAAATTTATAAATATTCCAATAAATACAAAACTTGTGAATTTAATGTTTTTAATGAAATCTGACATCTCCAAAGAATAAAAACAATTTATTACTGAAATACTATTGTTATATCGACTTCTCTAGTTCATAGATCCTATATAAAAAATAGGTGTTCATCGTGTATAGCTGAATTCGCAGACTGAAACATCAATTTGAAAAGCTGCTTTATCTCTGCGTATACTTGGATTTTGTCTATCTAATTTAATATTTTAATTATATAAGTAATACATTATATTATATTTACAATATAAATATTATAAAGTATATACATATACGTAGATATATAAATATATTGATTTAATATATTTAATATAAGATATGTCAATTTTAAATGTATCAGAAATGTATTATTTGACATCGAAACTGACTACAATTTTCTGGAGATAAGTCTAAAAAGTCAAAACTTAAATTTATTTTTATTTTATTAATATCTGTAAGAAATATCACAAATTATGTTTTGATATTCATGTATGTAATGCATTATAAAAATACTTAAGTTATTTTATATTTCTTTTATTAAAGAATTCTCGAAAGAAAAACATTCCCTCAATAAGAATGGATCGAAATGAAGCTGTATACCAAACGTCACGGTGGACACCATATATTAAGGATCTAATGGAGGTATTAATAATACTAATATTAATAATAAAGAAGAAACATTTTTGAAAGATAAAGGACACATTGACGATAAGAAACATAAAATCTCATTTAATTGAAATACACACTTGCATAAGCATTCATGCAAGTCCAATAATAAAAAAATAATTGGAATTTAGTATAAAATACGTAGCTCAGCTAATTTGTTCAACTGGCATGCCAATATTGACCTATGGGTATTGTTTTCATGGTTATGTGACCTCTGTCAGAAATACAAAAACTATTATTGGTACGATATTATTTTTTATTTTACAAGGAATAAGCCGAACAAAAAATTCTTAATATGGTAAATGTTAAATAATACACTTTGTGTAAGAAGATAATCATATAACTAGATAATCACATTACATCAGAGGAAATACATCATTGGCATGCAGTTTATCTAGCTGATATGTATGGTCGAGGAATAGTGGTTAAGACCCGACAACATAGCAGCACCTCCTGATGGTCTTCTAATTTTAATTTGGATACATGTAATCAGTTTATAAAAATACTGGGTTACAATAATTATTTTTTAAGATAAAGATATATACATTTTTTAAATTTATTTACAGTACAAAATATGTAGACTCAGGAACGTGATCTGTTTTGCAAATTCAGGCCACTATTGAGGACAAGCTAGATAGCCGAGCATTTCCAAGTCTTGGTCATAGAAATCCGCGGATTGAAAGGTATTTATTTTGTTTAATTCGTAGTTCAATTAATAATTTCATGGCTCAATTATTTAAGTTTTGTGAACTTAACTTTTATAAAAGAAAGATAATTTGATGTTGCAAATTTTCTTCTTTATTTATATATTCATTAACAGTATAATATAAACTAATAGTATAATAATATAATTTTCTATTATGAACGAAATAATATGTTATATAACATATAATCTACTTAATAAAATGATAATTATTATATTGTATATAAAATATTTTTTTTAAAACACATCTCCAATTTACTAGTTTGACTTCATCGTTACAATTGGTTTACGAAATGCGGTATAATTAAGCATCTCTAATTAACTAGTTTGACTTCATCGTTACGATTGGTTTACGAAATGCGGTATAATTAAGTTTAAACATGACATTGATTATGAAGTATGATAAAATTTAAAATCAAAGGTATACTTAGTTAAGAAGGAGTATTATACGGTCCTTATATGTAATATGCAAATAAGCCTGGGTGTTATAATTATAACATTAAAAAGGCAGTATAAATTTTTTCGTTAACATTTAATAAATCGATTGTTTAATCGTATGTTTTAATTATTGAATTAACAGGAGAGAGTAAAATAAATTTGTTTCTCAAAAATTAGTCAAATTTTCAATAGCTGATTGGCATCATCACCATTCGAACACATATTTTTACAATGTCCTAATGATAACAGTCTGCTACCGAAAATTCACTTAATTAAAATAATAATAAGATTTTTTTAATAGGAAAACAAAGTACATAACATAAAGTAACATAAAAAATGTCATAAATCAGAGACAACAAATAGTCAAATGTAGTCTGCAGACCAATCAATCACTTTCGTCTTCCAAACTTTCACAACCCCAAATCCATTGAAATCTGAGCCCCCAACCAATCCAACACGCCGCTTTCTGACTGAACCACCCAGGGTCTTTCACCCCCCCCGGAGAATCCAATCGGCGCGGACGATGCTGGGTAAACGAGAGACGAGGAGCTTAATAAACCTTAGCCTTTGCTCTGGGGGACGTCCTCTTAAAAGAAGACTAATCCCGAGATAGCCCAGGTACCCCAAAGGCGTACCTGGGTTTCCCCATTTAACGACAGATGCTGGGCCCATTTCAGGGCTCATCTAGCTCTCTTCAGGATACGTTTAAGTCTATCCAGGTCAGCTTTCGCCGACCAGTTCACCGTAACAATGAACCCCTGGTATTTTACTCGACTCGTGAAGACAGGGAGTGGTTCATGGGCAAATATGGAGGAGAGGGCAGAGAGTGCTAATCTCTTTATCTTTTGCTTTGTTGCAGGGGTGCCATGAAAGACGACCACCTGCGATTTGGCGGAGTTTAAAATAAGATTGGAAGGTGAAAGCTGGTCTTTTAATCTTAAAAAGAAACGGCTGATGTTAGAGACTACGTCCTTGCACCTGTGTCCAGTGAACAGGGCTGTGGTGTCATCAGCGTACACCACTAGACGTTGTTCACGTTTAAATATTTTGAATAGAATGATGGAAGCAGCAAGATATAAGATAGGAGAAAGAGGGGAGCCTTGAGGCACGCCCGTAATAGGGTAGAACTGACGCGCATCAGGGTCGTCTTCATAATAAAAACGCTTGGTGTACAGCAGTATCTCCACCCTGTACACTATTCTCGCAGGCAACCCAAGGGACCTGAGAGAAGAGATCACGAAGGGAATGGAGAAGCGGTCAAATGCAGCAGAGAAGTCCAGGAATACGGCCACTACCAGACGATGGCTATTTTCCCGACAAAACTGTTCAACCTCACCTACTGCTGAATGGACCGAGCGCCCTTTGACGAACCCGTGAAAACCAGGAAAGATCAAATTACGCCTTAACAAATGGTCGCAGATTTTACGCGCAAGCGCTTTCTCGTAAATTTACACGAGGGCATTTTGTATCGAGATGGGACGCAGGTCTTTAGGACAAGAGCAGGATTTAACCTTAGGGGTAAACACACGCTTGCTAATATTGATGCCTGTTACATCGGATGGGGAGGCTAAAAGCATTGTGACGGCCACCTCTCTTCTCTGATCAGCTGTCAAAAGCTGACAGAGCCGAGAAGAAAGTGGAGCGACGGATTTGGAGGTGCCCAGAAGTGGACCCCAGGAGTCGAGAATATCATTCACCGATAAATCCCTACTTCTGTAGTCACCCCAGGGCGGGATTGGTTGCGGTGATTGAGTGACTCCATAATTGTGATGGGCTAGTGACTCCTCCAAAACTTTAACAAGGCCTATCTTACCTATCCAACCCAATGCTCTATCCTTCCAACATACAAACTTCTCCTTCTTGAATACCTTCCAAAAGGAAGACTGAGCCGGCTTAAGACGGGCAATACTCGCCTTATCCTTACTCAACTGGAACCTATACCTAGTGATCCAGTATTCAGTCAAGAGAGTTTGTCTGGCGGAAGCAGAGAGATTAGGGAGGTTTAGTAATTTGGCAAGGACCTTGAGTTTTGTAGGAGTGGGATTGAAAATGCGACCTTTATAGGTAGTCGAAAGAATCCCGGTAGCTTGGGAAAAAACGTAGGTATTGAATTCGGTTATACTCTCATTTCCTATCCGGGGGAAGCGCTGGATAGCCGCCTGAAAGAAGGCCACTCTGATTGGATCAAAGTGAAACCTCCTTCTCAGCAGCGTGTCCTGCTCTATCCGCCAACGAATGAGGTCATGAGAGGTGGACAGCTGTTGACGCGACTGCTCCGTACAGAGGGATTTAAGCAACCACCTCGAGTGGAGCAGTAAATTATCGAGGATTGAATTCGTTGATGTGCAATGAAAGGAGGGGGACGGTGGTTTATGAATGAAGTAACCGTTCCTAGCTCTGCGAATCGATGCGTTGATCCAACAACCAGTTCTGTCGTTGAAATCTCCTAGTACCATGTCATAGCCGCCGTCGATAATCCCATACAAGAGTTCACGGTTCTTGTGAATCTCTCCTGGACGAATGTAGACATTGGCTATACTGAGACGTTTACTGTTCTTAATGAGTGAAACTACCAAACAAGACAGGGCTGGACAAGAGTAATTCAAAAGGAGGGAAGACCTTAGGGAGCATTTAACTAAGATCAAGAGTCCTTGAGATGAAGAGGAGTGAAGTAGGGTTATGTACGGAGTAGAGTGGGTATAAATGTGCTTTGGGATGTGTCGAGTAATGTCATGAAGGAGACGGATAGATCGCGTCTCCTGAAGGACTATAACATCTGCGTCTCTACCAGATAAAAGTCTAAGGGCATAAGCACCTCCCGAATTCCACTGAAGAATATTCAGTGAAAAAGGCTCGGGTTTACTCACCATTGTGTTAAATTAGTTGGAAGGGGGATGCCAACCTAGACAGAACTAGGTGCAAGAGGGTTGCCCCCTTGCAACTACCCCCATCACAGGCCAGACCCCCAAGGCAATATCTTCATTTTTCTGAGAGGCACTTAAGTCTTTTAGAATCTTTCCCACCTTAAGTGGGGGAACCATTCTGGCAGAACCCCCTCTTCTTAGTTCGGGGGGGGGTTGACTTTAGGTCTACTGGAACCTGAGTGACCAGAGGGATAAAAAATGCCTTTAGCTCAGCGATGATTGTGCGTTTTTGATTCGCCAAAAGTGTAAGGATGTCGTTGTTAGACATTCCGACTGGAGCAGCAACTTCTACATAAAGGTGAGAGGGTGTTTCATAAATCGGTGACAATAATTCTTGAACGAGGCGCACTTGCGCGACCATGCAGGATGATCCCCACGGCAATTAATGCACGAAGGAGGTGCCAGACATTTTTTATTGCAGACCATGTGGGTACACTCAGTCGTTCCACATACCCCACATGTTTGGGCCTTACTGCATGTAGACCCCCAATGTCCCCAGCAGTGGCATCTTTGACAGTGGGGGAACGTCCATCTGTCTTCCTCAATTATTGTAAATTTTAAGTTAAAACCCATAAAGTGGTTGCCTGGGGAACGGGATAATAGTAGTCCACTATCCAAGTCAGCATTCGCAAATCCAACTGGGAGGGGCTCGCCACCCTTCCTCAGTGCCTGCTTATTGAGCTTGTTCGAGTCATCCTCTTCTAAGTACAGTGGAGGCGATAGTAAAAGAAATCTTCACTGAGTTGGGATAAACCTTAACAGAGTTAAATATAACTCTTTTATCGTGAAGACTAATAAAATCACGAAGAAACGTTAGGAACAAGTTATGTTTTTCTATAGGTTTTGACGCCTGTATTATGCACAAGTGTGCTAGCTTTAGAATAGGGGGTAATATCCCCTTATCCGAGTCCAGAAAACAAAAATCACCACTTACTTGTGAGTCCGTCCTACCTTTGGAAGAGAATTGATGACCAGGAACATTCGCTTCTTCCTTGTTTGCTTGAAAATCGTTGCAAAATAACGAGCTTTGAAGCTCCGACATGCTTAATTTTTCACTCCTTAATCATTTTCAGCAATTGTTTAAAACTGAAATTAAAATAAAAAAGTGTTTCTCTCTTTTGAATCAATTAAATTGACTTGTCCGATAAATAATTAAAACATTTGTGCGAATATTCGATTTATAACAAATAAATCAAACTTTTACGCTTTTAAAACCCTTTCAAATCATTGTAAAGACAGATCATTTTAGGATGATCTGTCTTTATATGAATTATTAATTGTAATAATCAATTATCTATATTGTTTTAACAAGATAAAGGATTTCGGCAAAATCCCTATTCTAGGGATTTTCAAGATTTAAGAAGGATCTTTATTTTAAGAGAGGATTTCGTTTAAACAGTAACATTTTTTTAGGATTAAAAGGCATTCACATGTATCGAAATAATATTTCGATACCATAAATAATTTTGAATATTTCAATAACTGAATGCTTGAGATTACAACATTATTGGTTATAGGAGACCAAAATATCTATTTTGATATCAAATGATGCGAAATGCGAGCAATAACGGAGAATTGGAAAAAAATGATTTTTTTAATAGGATTGATAATACAAATCAGATTGAACGATGCTTAGAGTAGACAGCAAATGAAAAATAGACAAAAGGCTTGTTATGAGCATAAATAACTGGTTTTAATAGCAATTAGTTGCTTTTAATAACAACTCATCTTACAATCAACGATTGGTTAAGTTGAAAAGTACATATATCTTTATCAAAAACTTACAATCTTATATTTTTATTAACAATGCAAGTTCACTGCCTTTTACGACTGTATAGAACGCTCTCAGAACAAAATTTAAAATCTATTATGTTCAATTCAGTTGCACTAAGGAACTGTATGAAAGTTAGGAAATGACTATTATATTTGCTACGCAACTGATTTAGATAAAATGCAAAAAGATAATTATAATAATGCAATTAAGAAACTCAAAAGATAATACCAAAAATTGAATATATTGTAAAAACATTAACTCTGGCGAATCAGATAAGATGAGTGAGTCTACGTATTTTATATATCAAGTTGAAATTTAAAATTAAAATTTAAAATAAAAGTCTATTATTAACTGACTTATAAATAATATACGATGTGACAGAATAAGGATTAGAGATCATGAAGAACTTATATGTTATCAGGTTTAGGCGCTTATTTCTTGACCCATCATAGCAGCGGGTCAAACACATGCTTATAGCGTATATACTCTGATGAAATTTTATTATTTAGTGCATATTATTCTAATACAAAACGTATTGTATATTATTCATACTATTTTGAAAAATATATTCAATTTTAAAAATTGAATATATTGTAGAAATATTGCACCTTAACTCTGGAAAAGACAGTTTTTAACTTTTGAAATCCCTTCAAACTGAATATAGATGCCATTTTTTTCAATATTATTTATGAACGGTTCGTTAGAACTCTAAAATTGTTTTACATGCTTTATTTTATTCGTATATTTTTGTTGTTATGCCTTACTTATTATCTTGTTCTTAAATATCAAAGATTTTTCTGCCCGATCAAAATAAATGATCGAAATTATAACTCTTGTAAATTTATGAAAAATTATTCTATCGATAATCGAAGTTAATGACCGAAAGCTCAATATAATTATTTTGTTTTCAAATTGTGCGAGCGTATGGTCATTTTTCAAAATACACAATATTTCACTGTATATACTAATAAAAATCAAAACTCCAAATATCTATAAAGTTTTATAGTTGAATATGTGATTTTTTCTGAATAAATTTACATCTGCTGCACATGTCAACTTCTGTTTAGTGTACGTGGTGGACAAGAGTATGGCGGATGGACTCGTGGACGTAGTCATTCTATGATAAAATCAGGACCGCGTTTAATTGTATTTATTCTCGGCGGATTAACCTATCCAGAAATGAGATGTGCATACGAAGTTACTGCAAGCAGTAGTGCTCAAACAAACGTTCCAGCGAATCGAAAATGGGAAGTCATTATAGGTTGGTATTCAGCAAGGAATGATCACATTTTCACTTTTGTCTTTTAAAGGATCAGATCACATTATAACTCCGAAAATGTTTCTGGATGAACTTAAAATGGACACTGAATACGCTAACCTTTAATAGGGCGTGATATAGTCTCAGTCTGTAAACAGTTATATAATGGATAGTGTAGTATGACTTTTTATTCCAAATAAGACGAATTGTTGTCTTCTTAAAATAAAATTTAACCGAGTTCTATTTGTTATGATAATTATCTATGATGGTTTTGTAAAAAGCTGTTATTTAAATCTGAAAGAATTTGACATAAATGACTAATGCGTTTTTTAATTGAGAAAAGTAACACCTTTGTATTCAAGTTTGACGGTAGATTTGATTTACCAGATTTGATGTCTAACGTCATTAAAGTTAGATGGTAAAGAAGAGCTATGATCATCGAGAGCCCAATCTAAAAATATAAAAATAATATAATTTAAAAGTAGATTATATTGAAATATAAAAATATCTAAAAATAAAAATTTAAGTTTATTGCCATAAATCTATAATCGCGATAATAAATGGATCACAATTAATCCCATATTTTCCTTAAGGAACGACACGAAAACGCAACTGACGTTGTTACTGCGTCCGATTTGTACATTTTGAAATATAATTGAAATCTTTTATGAATTATGGGTTGCATTTCATTTACGTTCGCGTTACGTTTGTAAATCACAAATGGAGCTGCATTTATAACGATCACAGTGACTCAGGAATGTATTTAAGTTTTCACTCACGACTAATAATTAGTTTGCCGACTAATATATTTTATTCTTAAGGCACTGCCACAAACATGAGTGAACTAAATGGAAACTTGTATTATAACATTATACATCACATGTTAGATGTTCGAATAAGTTGCCTCTTTATAGTAATATTCCGTTAAAAAATTAAACTCACATTTCCTCTTCATCTTGGTTAAAAGCAGATAATTGTGCGGGATAATGTCGACATTAGTTATTAAACTATTCAAAGCGTTTTTGTCATTGACTGAGCATAGGTTGCATTAGCAAAAACTAGCTCAACAAAAACAGCAAGTAAGGTTTTGGAGTGAAACAGCATAACTCGGATAAAAGGAATTTATGCAGGCATTTCATAAATAACGAAAATGCGTTCGGCAAATAGATCAGTTCACCGAACAAATCCAGCAGAAAGATATATATCAGAAAGTTAGAATTATTAAAAGATCAGTTCTCAAATCGTTGGGACGAACACCTTGATATATTTATAAGAAACACTTTTCTCTATTAGGAATCGCATTGAATATTGATGCGGACAACTACTTGAGAAAACATTAATATTTGAAAAGAACATTTTGAAAACTAAACTGATAAAATTTGAAAACACAAGCATATACCTCTTTCAGATTCTCATCAAGTACAATCTCGCCTTGATCACAATGCTAACGCATTTCAATATATTCTTAGACTTCAAACTCTTGTAAACAACGCATTTACTTTTCGATGAAATCAAATCCTTATATCTCTTTCGTTTAAGATCTCTCTAGTGATACCACCTACCCTCCTTTACTTAAGGTTTCCTAAATCATTGCCTCTAAGCCTCCTCCATTCTGTCCAAACGCTTTGTACTTTTATCTTCTACCTCTAACTATAGAACGTTTCCTGATCTTTCCTTTATCTGGCATTGCCAATATTGATTATTTTGTTCCTCAAACCTTGGAACTTCTTCCTTTCCATATTTCGGTAGGCTTATCTTATGTATCGTTATCTATTCGACGGTTCTAGTTATCGATCTAATACTTTATTTGCTGAACTATCTGATCTGTTCTCACATATTGAGCTCTCTTACTTTCCTTTTCTAAGTGATAGCAACATTCGTTTGGACCGTTCTTGGCTTCTTGATTTCCATAAACATAACCGCTTTTCAGGATTGTTACTATTCTATCATGTCTTCGTTACCCACTCCTACATCTACTCACATCACCTACTCACATTCTTGGTGGTGTTCTTGATTTAATCAGTTCTATAATAAAATTTTCTTGTCGTCCTATATTCCTATTATATGCGCTTTTTATCGCGTAACCTATTATCAGTCGATATTAGAAATGTTTCGATCTGCCTATTTTTTAGTTCTTTAAGAATTGTCTCTACTCTCATGTCCTGATCTTTCACTCTCCAACGTCAGGACTATCTGTCTAATTTTATACTCGGCAATATTCTTCCATGTCAACTATTTACTACCCGTCAAACATACTTTGCACCATGGCTTGACTCTGACTGTATGCTGTCGAAGTCTCTTCTACATCGCTCATTTAGAACCTACCCCCGTTTGCTGAAGGCAAGTTCAGCAACTATTTAGCACTTGGTAGATATCACCGTTCCCTCCTGTTTAGTAAATATTTACACTTTTGGAAAATCAAGCTTCTATATCCATCTAATTCAAGATTTAAATGGAATACTTTTAGCACTGTGAGGTCGCGTTCTATCTTTGTTAGTAGTCTCGTTCCACATAAATTTTATATTTATCTTCAATAGAAGCTCGATTCAACTATCTTAGGCATTTATTTTTTCCTATCTTGTCTTTTTTTGCTGGATCTTTGTCTACGTGAATTTTTTTATCTTCTTCATCTATCTGCTGACGAGATTTCTGATGTGCTTTTATCTTTATCTAGCAAAACATCTGAGGATCCTCTTCCTATTTATATACTGAAATATTTAATCATTCAATTTGCTCGTTTCCTGCCTCAATATTTAACCATTCAATTCGTAGTGGCTATCTTCCTCCGATCTCATCACTCTTCTCAGTTGTCTGCCACCAAGCTTCTGTGACTTCTTGCTCATGATAAGAAACTGCAGTATCGTTATTTCCCTTGACCTTTCTTCTGCGTTTGACAATGTTGATAATTCCATCCTTCATCGTATTCACTACAAGTATGACTTTTATTCTGCTACTGTATCCTGGTTCCGCTCTTATCCCTCTGAACGATCTTTCCGTGTATATTCCAATTCGTAGTTTCTACATGTCGCGTTCCTCAAAGGCTCTCTTCTCGTACCAATTCTGTTCGCTCTTCACCTTCGCAATCTCTCCAGCATTGCATATGACCCTAACTTATTTATTAGTGATCCCTCCACATCTACAAATTGTCTTCGCTCAATCTCCAAGCATCTTTCCTCGCTTCGTTTGTATCTTAACCATTTCAAGTCTATAATCTTGTTGGTTATTATTTCTTTTATCTCTCTATCTCATATCCTTTGGTATTTCTTAATTGAATCGTTCATCCTATTGTTGATCATCTCACTTTCTTGAGAGTTCATTTCAACAAATGTCTTTCTCTCGATCTATTCTTTAGCGACTAAACTTGATCTTACAATATCCTACTTCGCAACCTTCACTCTGTCAGACGCTCGCTTGATTTTTACTCATGTTACTCTCTTATCTCAAGTATATTGTTTCCTTATATCGACTATTGTCTCAGTATTTTTGCTTTTTCCTCTAAATCCTCTCTTATTCCTCTTCAGAGCCTTACAAGTTTCGTCGTGCGTATTCTTTTCCGCCCCCGCCGTTTTCACCACATTTTCGCTCGCCTCTCTAAACTCATTTGGCTAACTATGAAAAACCGCATTATATTCTGTATTCTTTGTATCACTTATCGACTCCTTTCCTCAAAATCGTCTTTTTATCCACAGCAAGTTTGACACTTACTGAATCCCGCCTCACCTCCATTAATATTCGTTCACGTAATTTTCTACTCTTCCATAATCCGTCATTTTCCTCAAACTGTGGCCGCCATGCTTCTTTTATTACCGCTCCTATTCTCTGAAATAAACTTTTCCGCCATCTGCTCAAACATCTTTCCATCCTTCAATCGCAGTTTCCGCTCTTGTTTGTCCCTTAATAATTGATTTCAATTATTCACACTATTTCAAATTATCCCACACTCTCCCGCACATCAACATCAACCTATTGACATTGATTATACTTTCGTTCTTTGTTCTTTGTTTTGTAAAACTGTGAATTTGTAATTTAGTAAACTTGCAAGTTGATGTATATCCACAATAGCCGCTTTAATTTAACTTGTGCTATAAACAAGACATTATGAAATTATGTAGAGCAAGAAAAATAACAAAACAATTTGTAAAAATTAAGTATATCCCCACTTTCATCGAGATTTGCGCATGCCAAAATTCAACTTGTGCTGTCATTGGCTTGTCATTATCTTCCGTCCATTGCTTCATAAGATCTACTATTGCCTCGGTCTTTTTGCTTTATTCTCTAAATCCTCTTTTCTTCCTCTCCAGCGCCTTCTGAATTCCGCCGTGCATATCCTTTTTCACCTCCGTCGTTTCAATCACATTTGATCTTGCCTATCTAAACTCAACTAACTAACGATAAAAAATCGCATTCTATTTCGTATCCTTTGTATCACTTTTCAAATCCTTTATTCAAATTCGACTTCTTATCAACATCGTCCTATACTTATTAAATCCCGCCTCACATCCATAAATATTCATTTAGTGACTCTCTTCTCCGTATTCCGTCATTTTCCTCAAATTGTAACCACCGTTCCCTTTTTAATTGCTGCTCTTCTTCTCTGCAATAAATTACCTTCCGCCATCCGCTCAACTTCATCGCTCTTTTTCTCATTCCCATCCTTCATGCACAGTTTCTGCTCTTGTTTGTCCCTTAATAATTGATTTCAATGATGCACATTTTTAAAGTGACCCACGCCTTATTCTTTAAATCATTCATGCATAGTCTCTGCTCTTGTTTGTCCCTTAATAATTGATTTCAATTATTCACACTTTTAAACTGTCCCACACTCTCTCGCACATCAACATCAACATATTGACATTGATTATACTTTCGTTCTTTGTTCTTTGTTTTGTAAAACTGTAAATTGGTAATTTAGTGGACTTGTAAGTTAATGTATATCCACAATATCTCGGGTTCAGTTGGGCGGTAAACTTTCAAGAGCGCGCAGACTCAATAACGGCCTACCGCAGGGATCAGTTCTTTCCCCTCTGCTGTTTAACCTATACACCTCAGATATACCACTGACATCAACGAAAAAATACATATATGCGGATGACATGGCAATTCTACAAACTGGCCACAAAATGTGCCAAAATCAGAGGCCGAAGAGCAGTCGGATTAACGCGAACAAACGCGCGTCGAATCATACCTATCATTTTATTGGAGTTGGCACAAGCTTGATCAGTGTGCTTTTGGTTGATAAATTAGAGGTAACCCATACTCCTAAATCTTTGTAACTATCGACACTTTCCACGGACCTGTAAGTTGATGTATATCCACAATATCTTCTTTTATAAATCCGTATCTTTAAACATAATCATTTGAACCTTTCGATCTATCGTCAACAAGAACACTGTCTCGATTTAACAACGCCAACGCAACACGATTCAACAGAGCGAGCATGAATTACCACCAACCAGAAGAGTATCAAAGTGCAAAAACAACACGATATTTCTGTGAATGTTTGCTTCATTCACGCCAACCAAGTGTGATCTGATAAATGTTCAGTAAACAAGAATACTTCTCCAAACTTGATAATTCGAAAAACGCACTATTGCAGTCGTAACACACGTGCTATTGATTGCGGCTAATGTCGCTACTCGTATCTTTTATACGAGTTATGAAAATCCCAACCATAAACCTGAGAAAATCGGGGTTATAGTCAGTGCACGAGTACCATCAATATTATCAACGAATCAACTAAACGTCTCGCAAACAGATCATACATTACCTAGTGATGTTGCCACATTCAAAAAAGAGACTGCGGATGTTGAGTCAATGCGGATATTAGTTGTGCTACTAATCCAGCCATCAATTTACCATTATCACTGATCAGAATTTACCATCGTTCATCTTAGACTCAACAAATCGAATGCATTTATTGCTGAAAACTGAATGTTGGTTCGATATAAGACCCAGATTAGATATCGGTAGTACAACTGAAGATACTATGTATATTTATGCATTGTCGTTTTTAGGGAATTAATTTTCTAATTTTAATAATCTGTTCGAAAAGCTATGCTTCACTGGTTTGACATATTTCCGTTTATCTAGATATATGCGTCATTTTTGAGGTTCAACATGTTCATTAAATTCTCGAATTGTGTATCTTGTAGCACGTGATTGCTACTATTGATGAAAAGAATAGTGTAACGATGTAACTCAATATCGTACTTGTGAGGTACGCCAACGATGACGTGTATATTGAATGTTTACCTGGCAAAGTTGTAAAATAAAATTCGTAAGATCGATCACATTTATGGATACTATATAAACCCATCAGGTCATCGTACAAATACGCTAATTTCGGGATTGAGATAACTCCGTAATTAATTCAGCTAACTGAGTCTACGTATTTAATATAATTATAAAATAAACAAAACATAATAATGCTAAATCAAAATTTAATAATTAAATAATAAAATTAATAATTGTTTTTAGATTTTCTATAATTTAAATCAAGTTAAAATAAAAAATTGAAATTTAAAATAAAAGTCATTTTTATGAATTGACTAATAAATAACAGACGTTGTATCAGAATAAGAATTAGAGGTCATCAGGAGGAACTGCTATGCTATCAGGTTTCGGCCCCTAACTCCTCTACCCAACATAGCAGCGGGGCCAAATACATGCTAATGATGTATTTCCTCTGAAATAACTATCTAGTATCTTATTCTAATACAAAGTATATTATTTATTATCCATCCATAAAAATTTGCCACTTAAGAGTTTAAATTTATTTTTAATATTATTGTGTTGATTTATATATTTTACTATTTTCTGTTTGATGATATTTTTATAGTAACCTAGTTTAAAATATGCATCTATTAAATTATTTAAATGATTTTGAAGAAAGCCAATATCATTACATATTGTTGCAATTCTTAAAATTTCATTATTTAATGTATTATATTTTATATTATATGGTATGCATGAATGAGAATGCCAAAATATGTTTCTAGGTTTTATTAGATAAATAAAATCTCAATACTGTGGAAAGCCACAGTAAAACTTATAAATTGATTTAAATGTATAAGAAATTTTATTGAAATGGATGTCACAAACAATAAGATTTATCGACATTGCAACTTACAACAGTCGTATTGCCTAAATTTATAGAATTTTGAAGCACCTATCATACGAGATGTTGTTCAATTAAAGCACAGAATAGATGTCGAAATATTTAAAATTTCACTTTGTGATAGTGTGTCCACACTATCTCAAGTAAGATTTACGTTAATGTGCAGTGGATCTACAATAGTGAGAACAAGATGAAAACGTGTGCATTTATTAGTGGTAAATTTATTAATTATAAATGTATTAATAAAAAATGGGTCACAAAATATTAAATTTTTATTATTAAATGTAAATTTAATATTTCCTGTGGACTTTGTTTTCCCGGTAACTGTCAGAAATACTGAAACTATCTTGATACGACATTATTTTTCTGCTAATTTTAAAGTTTGCTGCTTTTTTTCTTATAATAAATTATTTATCAACAAAATATTATTAAATATAAATTTAAACTCTTAAAGGAAAAATGTATGGATGGATAATAAAAGAAATAAAATGTGGCCTTTTATCAAACCACAAAACGCAGTGATTATGGGGAAATATACAATGCTAGCAGAAACATTGCTAGAATGAACAGTGATTTGAAATAAATAAGGCGAATAAACATTATTATTTATTATACAATAATGATCCAATATTTTGGTGGCACGTGGACTCACCATTATCAAGGATTATTCAATCTAAAAATAAAAAAAAAACAATTAAAAATAGTACAAAAAATAGTCAATATTACACATTAGTCAATATCTATTTAACCATTAGATGATAGTAAAAATTGTTCAGCTATCATTCGAGCATTTATTTTCAGAATAAGGTTCATTACTACATAAGTGGTAATAAAGTCGTTACAATTGAGATAAGGACCATCAATAGTTTTGTGTCGGCATAAGGTAGACATATATGTGGACATCTATTTTTAATAGATGTGTTATTTAAACTAGGTCATTATAAAAATAACATCAAGCAGAAAATAGTAAAATATATAATCAATACAATAATATTAAAAATAAATTTAAAATCATTAGCGGAAAATTTTTATGAATGGATAATATACATTGTATCAAAATATAATATACATTGTATCAGAATATAATATACATTGTATCAGAATAGGATACTAGATAAATACTAACAATAAATCTTAATATCAAATCGTTTCATAAAGCGATATATCTTATTTCATCAGAGAAAATTAATCATTAACATGCATTACGCCCCGCTACTATGTTGGGTCTAGGAATAGGAGCCGAAACTTGATAACATGGCAGTTACAGCTGATGACCTCTGATCCTTATTCAAATATATTGTATATTATTAATTAGTCAAATCATAAAATATAATTTTTATTTTTAATTTTAAAATTCAATTCTATCATTATATATTGTATAAAATCTTATTAAATTATTTATTACTTATTACTTATCTTTATTTTTAATTTATATATATTATAAAATGTGTAGTTTCAGTTATCTGATTTGTTCTACTGACAAGTTATTATTGACCTGTGGACTTTGCTTTCCCGGTAATGTATCACCTCTGTTAGAAATACTGAAACTATAAATTCTTAATACGAAATTAATTAGATTAATCTTATTATTCCTATAATCCTTATTGTGATATAACCTCTGTTATTGATTATATAAAATATAATGTTACAGATTATAAAATCTTATAGCAATTTATTATTATTTATTATTTAATTTCTGTCTCTGTGTTCGTCACGGATTCAGGTGCCAATGTCAATCCGGATTAAAGAAAATGTTATTCCTGATGTGGAGGATTTCAAATATCTTGGAGTATTGTTCTCGAGGGACGGCAGGAACATAAAAGAGATTAATAAGTGGATTTGTGCAGTAATCGCAACAATGCGTTCTTTGTGTAGTTATGTAGTGGTGAAGCGGGAGGTGAGTCTTCGAGCGAAGCTTTCGGTATACCACGCAATATTTGTTCCTATCTTAACCTATGGTCATGAAAAACAGAAGGAGTTGCATTTGGTACGTAGTAGGTTTAGATGAGACCGGCGAAGAGCAAGATAGGAATCACGGAAAGACGGAGTAATCGAGCGTAAATCACGTCTGAGAGAGTGATGATAGACTTAAAAAACATGACGGAGTCGTGCTTTGGGTTACGACCGGTAGGATAATATCTCGGATACAGGCGATCAAAATGAGGTTCCTTCGTGATATGGCCGGTATGAGTATTAGAGATAAGGTTAGGAATTCGGTCATCCGAAATGGACTCGAAGTAAAGTCGATACTCCTCCACGTCGAAGAAAGTCAGCTGAGGTGGATAGGACACGTCCTGTGGATGTCTAGGGAACGCCATCTTTGGAAGGTTTTCCTGTCCGGACTCTCTGGAGATACCGAGTTAGACCTCGATACCGGTGGAGAGATCAAATCTCGAAACTGGTCGAATAACGCCTTAAACTATCTGAAAGAGAACTCTGGTCTGTCGCCCAGGATCGCGATGTCTGGAGTAGTTTGCTTCGTGCACTGCCTCCACGACCCGACACCTGAACCAGTGATGACA
The DNA here is from genome assembly GCA_012934845.2 of Pomphorhynchus laevis. Classification (NCBI taxonomy): domain Eukaryota; kingdom Metazoa; phylum Acanthocephala; class Palaeacanthocephala; order Echinorhynchida; family Pomphorhynchidae; genus Pomphorhynchus; species Pomphorhynchus laevis. Next base: position 71,403 of record WNNJ02001202.1, on the reverse strand, counting down.
GGAAAAATATTTTCTCTTCAAGAAATTGTTTTTAAAATTGTCTAACTTCTTATTTGACTTTTATTTTAAATTAATTTGTTTATTTTGACATGATAAAAGCATTGACGAACTAATTCTTCAATTAGCGCGGATTAAAATTATGAACTAAGAAAGCCTATAACTTAATACGATGTAAGTGCAGATGACGCGGCTAATTCATCAGACAGAGCAGCCAACATAGTAAAAATAAAATTTCAGAATTACAAAAGTATGAATGTTATTTTGAGTAAAATTAACGAGTCGTGTATGAGCAATACCCAATTAAGAGTTGATAAAGACGTTTCTCGCGTGCGTACAGTATTTACCAGACTTATGAATGAAGATGATAAGAATGTAGCTATAAAGCTGCAAGTTCAGAGTTTAATTGTTCTTTGTCCTCAATCCCTTCACTCGTTCTAGGCGACTTCAATATCCGCCTAGACCGCCCCTCTTCCACGGATTCCATCCGGTTCATCAACATTCTATCCAACTACAATTACAAACTAATCTCCACTGCCCATACACATATACTTGGTGGAACACTCGACATCATCGCTGTCCCCGATCATTTTGCTGCCTACACCTCACTGTCCATCTTTGATCCTGGTCTATCCGATCACTTTCTTATCACCCTTGATCTCACTCACAACCACACCCCTCCTCACACACCTACAATCCTACGTCGCCTTGGAGAAATCTTGATCTCTCCATTCTCCGCTCTGCCTTACTCAAATCGTCTCAATCATTACCCACAATAACATATTCATATCCTCACGATCTCGCCTTTCTTTTCGACTCTGAACTCACATCCGCTATCGATATTATCTTGCCCTTCGAGTCTCACCCACAAAGTCGCTTGCACCGTGCCTTATGGTTTGACATCCAATGCCTACTCTCAAAGCGTCAACTCCGCCATGCTTTGAGAGTATATCACCGCTCTCTCAGACGTAATTTCCACTCGATCACTTGGTCTTTCCGTGATTCCTATCTTGCTCTTCGCCGGTCTCATCTCAACCTACTACGTACCAAATGCAACTCCTGGCAGCATAAAATCATCACTTCATTCAACTCTAAGACTCTCTGGCATACTTTTAACTCAATCCTTGCTCGCTCCGCTTCGACGTGCAACATCAATGCCAATGATTATTCGTCATTTCTCCAGACTAAAGTATCTACGTTGCTCTCTCACACCCCGTCTCCATCCTATCCCACTCTGCCAGTCTAGCCTCATCCTTCCGGAACTCTTTCATCTTCTCCTTGTCTCACCTACAGAAGTATCATCTATCTTTATGTCCTTGTCCAACAAAACCTCACCTGCCGATCCCTTGCCTACTCACATATTAAAATCTATATGCTCATCGATATCCCCATTTCTCAAAACCTTGTTTAACTCGTTCATCCGCAGTTGTATCTTCCCTTCACACTGGAAACCTGCAATCGTTCGTCCCCTCCTTGAGAAGCAATCGCTCGACCACTCCCTTCCTTCTAGGAAGGGAGGGGTCGAGCGTTTTAAAAAAAGCACATCTATTTCGATGTGCTTTATAGTGGCTATTGAGTTTGAAATTCTAAGCTGTTAACAAATAACTATTTACACAAATTACAAAAAGTATATCGACACTATCAGGATATCAGAGATCAAGTAATAAACAGTTGGAACAGACTCCCGTCATCTGCCGTCATCTACAATAAATAACATACAATCTCCCGTCATCTACAATAAATAACATACAATCTAATATACATACAACGAGGAGAATAAAATCACGAATCAAACGACTATATACAAATGGGTCGGAAAAAACAAAAGTCTCAAGTTCCCAACCATGTTGCGTCCAACACCGATGTTAGAGATGTTTCCAATGGATCTGAACAACAAGTCCTTTGCTCAAACAATGATTGCCACACGTGGGTAAGTATTTGGACTTCAGAATCCCAGGCATCTTGCCTTGCAGACAACGAATTCTACTGTGGCTACTGTTCGGCTAAGATGATAAATACGATGAAGAGTGAAATAGAGAGTCTCAAGACAAATATATTGAAACTATCTGGCAATGCAGCGATGTCCACACATGCCTCTTCGTATTGTAATAAGTCTCAACCTCGATGCCCAATTCTCCCGCATTCGATTGCCTCTAAGAATGCCAAATCTCCCATCTCTTCTACAGGTATTACTATACATCCTTCAATTTTGCCCAATCAATCAGCTCAATCTTCTGATGTTACTGTCATTGACCATTTGCAACCCAGTATTTCTGTTGTCGTAACAGATAAATCACCTTACATTTCTACCCCTCATTGCTTTTCTACGTCATCATCTGATAATCCATTATCAGATAATCTGAAGGAGCCGCAAATTGTATCGCAGCAAGATGGATTTTGTCAAGTTTATGATAAATCTACCGAGACAGTGACGGAGCCGCAAATTGTTACAACTAATGTATTTTCACTCCCCGACAGCCCACGTCCCGTCCTTCCCGTCTCGTTTCTCAATACCTTGCATCCATCAATCAAAATCACCTCCACCAACCTCCACTATCCTTCCACTCATAACCTTTCCTCACATCGCTTGCCACCCGCTTTATTATCATTATCCTCTATGTCTCCCGTCGTCAAACCAAATCCCTCCAAATCATCAACTGCCAGCTCTTCTATCGTGATCTCACCCACTCACGACAGTCGTCCTCCTTTACGGAAGCGCTTTGCTTCTCGCGATCGTTGCGTCATTGTCACTAATATCACGCCTTCTAACTCCTTATCTCCACAAGCACGTCTGGACCACGATGTTTCCGCCTTCAGATCCATCCTCTCGTCTATTGTTCCTGCGGATAAACCATCCTTTTTCAAGGACATTTCTCCAGTCGCATTCATCCGTCTAAACAAATCTTCTCAATCTAATCCTTCCCAGCCCCCTCTCCTAAAAATTGTTTTCAAGCATCGCTCTCACGCGTCTTCTGTCCTCTCTCAACGATTCAAACTCATGTCATCTTCAACCACTCGAATTTCCCCGATCGCGCCCCTTCCGAAATCGCTCAAATCTCTTCAGCCCGCATCGAAAAACGTCGTCGCGAGGAAAACGGCGAAACTTCACTCGCCATCCGAAACATAGACGGAAATTTTCAAATTGTCCACACCCGTCCAAAAATTCGATGGCGCTCCATCTCTCCTATGTGTCTTCTCCACTAGTCTCTTTCGCCACAGCACACGGTTTCCGCCTCGGTCTCCTCAACACTAGATCTATTCTCAATAAATCCGATCTTATCCTCAACCTATTCACCAAGCAATCCATCGATCTCTTCTGCCTCACCGAATCCTGGCACTCAGATTCCGACGACCTTTCCATTCGCCGTCTGCTCTCTGCCGGTTGCTCCCTAGTCGAATCCGCCCGCCCCCTCAGCTCATGCCCTTCTAAATCCTCTAATCATGGCGGCATCGTCGCATTCGCGCGTCACCCAGCGTCTCTTCGCAAAATCAATCCCCCTTTCAGTCCTTGCTCTTTTGAATTGCTCACTTGTCGTTATTCTAACCCGATCACTCTAGATCTCGCCATTGTATACCGTCCTGGTTCATCAGCTCCTACAGTCTTATTTTTTACCGAACTCGCTGACCTCCTTTCTCATTGTTCTTTGTCCTCAATCTCTCACTCGTTCTAGGCTACTTCAATATCCGCCTAGACCGCCCCCTTCCACAGATTCCATCCGCTTCATCAACATTCTATCCAACTACAATTATAAAATAATCTCAACTGCCCCCACACATATACTTGGCGGGGCACTCGACATCATCGCTGTCCCCGATCATTTTGCTGCCCACACCTCACTGTCCATCTCTGATCCTGGTCTATCCGATCACTTTCTTATCACCCTTGATCTCGCTCGCAACCACACCCCTCCTCACACACCTACAATCCTACGTCGCCCTTGGAGAAATCTTGACCTTTCCCTTCTCCGCTCTGCCTTACTCAAATCGTCTCTATCATTACCCACAATAACATATTCATCTCCTCACGATCTCGCCTTTCTTTTCGACTCTGAACTCACATCCACTCTCGATATTCTCTTGCCCTTCAAGTCTCACCCACACCGTCGCTTGCACCGTGCCCCATGGTTTGACATCCAATGCCTACTCTCAAAGCGTCAACTCCGCCATGCTTTTCGAGTCTATCACCGCTCTCTCAGACGCGATTTCCGCTCGATCACTCCGTCTTTCCGTGATTCCTATCTTGCTCTTCGCCGGTCTCATCTCAACCTACTACGTACCAAATGCAACTCCTTCTGGCAGCATAAAATAATCACTTCATTCAACTCTAAGACTCTCTGGCATACTTTTAACTCAATCCTGGCTCGTTCCTCTACGCCTTGCAACATCAATGCTAATGATTATTCGTCATTTCTCTAGACTAAAGTATCCACGTTGCTCTCTCACCCCGGTCTCCATCCTATCCCACTCTGCCCAGTCTAGCCTCATCCTTCCGGAACTCTTTCATCTTATCCATCTCTCACCTACAGAAGTATCATCTGTCCTCATGTCCTTGCCCAACAAAACCTCACCTGCCGATACCCTGCCTACTCACATATTAAAATCTATATGCTCATCAATATCCCCATTTCTCACAACCTTGTTTAACTCGTCCATCCGCAGTCGTATCTTCCCTTCACACTGGAAATCCGCAATCGTTCGTCCCCTCCTTAAGAAACAATCGCTCGACCCCTCCCTTCCTTCTAGCTATCGCCCCATTTCACTACTCCCTACTCTTTCTAAGCTCTTAGAACGCCTCATCTTAATACAAATCAACGCTTATCTCTCCTCATCCAATCTGTACCCTCCTTTCCAATCCGCTTTCCGCTCTAATCACTCGACAGAAATCGCATGCATAAAAGTGTACAACGACTTACTCATTTCTCGAGACAAGGCTCTATATAGTGTTCTCATCTCCCTCGACCTCTCCTCCGCATTCGACATTGTCGACCACTCCGTCCTCCTTTCTCGCCTTCGTTATGATTACGGCTTTTCTTCCTCCTCCGTAGCTTGGTTCGCCTCATATCTATCCGACCGTTCCTTTCGCGTCTGTTCTAATTCATCATCCTCCCCTCCCATCCCTATTTTTTGCGGGGTTCCACAAGGTTCAGTCCTAGGTCCCCTGCTTTTCTCTCTTTTGCTTGGCGATCTCTCTCCATTTATCAAACCTTACTCCTTTAACGTCATGCAATACGCCGATGACATTCTAATCTATGCTCATGCACCCGCACATCGCATACACGATATCGGCATTTCTGCCTCCAACTGTCTCTCTTCTATCTACAAGCGTCTCTCCAATCTCCATCTCGTTCTAAACGCCGAAAAGTCCAAAATAATGTGGATCCTTCCCCGTAAACCAAGCATATCTCCTCCCATTGTATCTTTTGCCTCATCGATCATCCCTGTAGTCCACAATCTCACTTTCTTAGGCTTCCATTTCGATGATCACCTTTCCCTTAAACCCTTCGTCCGTGACAAGGTCCGCTCGTCTAACTTAATTCTTCGTGACATCCGCCGTATCCGCCCCCTTATCGACTTCCGTTCTTGTATGTCTCTTCTTTCATCGCTTCTTTTCCCTAAAATCGATTACTGCCTTAGCCTTTTCGCCAATTCTCCAAAATCCATCATCCTACCCCTACAACGAATAATCAACACCGCCGTTCGAGTGCTCTTTCGTCTCCGTCGCTTCGACCACACATCCACATATTTTGCCCAACTCTCCTGGCCCACCATCCACATCCGCATCAAACTCCGCCTTCTTCTCATTACTTTTCGTCTCATCGCTGTCGGCTCCCCATCGTTCATCAACCTTCCTTTCTTAGACGATACTCGCCCCACCTCGCTATCGCTTCGTTCCTGTCATACCCTCTTACTCCACGTTCCTAATTACTCCAACAACTACGGTCTCCGATCCTTCCTCGTCGCCGCCTCACTCGCCTGGAATCAACTCCCTCTCGACGTCCGCCGCGCTCCCTCCTTTATCACATTCAAACACCTCCTCCGTTCACACCTTCTCGACGCCTGATTCACAGTTTTGTTTTTGTTGTGGTCATGTAAGCGTGCGCTGGCACGCATTTGCCACGTTAAAATAAATCTTTTTTTTTAATTCGTCTTGAAAAGCGTACCACAGATAAACCGCTTATTGAAGGTCGTTTTGAGTTCTGCTGACCCCCCTAAGATGTGGCTTCGTAGTGGTTACCTCTTAAAATATTCTACTATAAGAATACTGAGAGACATTAATTTTGATGAACGCTTAAAATTGAGGAAGGTTCGTAAGGAGCTACAGCGTAGGATAATCAAAGGAGAGACGAATCTATACATAATAAATTTTTAAGTAGTTAGGTGGATTTTGCTTCTCCGAAACTTGAGAATGGGTTTTATTCTGATTCCAGTTTTGATGATTTAATTGATTATTCTGAGGTACATGCTAACACTACAAATCCTTTAAGTAATCAGAGCATCCGCTTCATATTGGTTACTCAAACACTCGACGCGTTCCATTCCAATTTATTTTTATACTCGATCATATTGCTGGTAATCATTATGATATATTCTATATTTCAGAATCTTTTTTCTGGTATGCGAGATGGAGGAGTTGTAGCATTCGTTTGACATGATCTCTCAACATCCAATGTATCATATCTTTATGATTCTGGGTGGATATATGAGTGTATGTCTTTTTATATAAATCACCAATTGTTGAAATTAAATGTGTGTTGTTTATGGATATCCATCTTTTATTTTGATAACAGATCGGCTTAAGGATTATTTATCTAATTTTTGTTCATCGAAACGATTTGTTCTTTTAGGTGACTTCAACCTTCCGATTGTGGATTGAAATATGAATGGGTGTCAACCATGCTTAGGCGTGTCAAAACAATTTCGTGATTTATTTCTTGTTGCCCTACTTTTAGTGCAACATTGTAGAGAATCCACTTATGTCAACAGTGATACTCTAGATTTTGCGTTTACAAGATGTATTGGGGATATCGATATTATTGCGTAGTATCATCATCTTGGTAACGGTGATCAATGTTTTCTCTCCGTTAAATTAGTGTCCAAGATCGTTTATAGGTCAAAATTGTAGTTCAATGTTGAAACTGCATAATGCCCTGTAAGCTATTATTCGAGCCCATCCTGGAAACTTAGATAAGTATCGGCATGTACGCAACCTCTGCAATAGATTGAAAATTCATAAGCGAATAGCATTTGAAGATATTGCAAATTGTATCGGGAATCAATCAAAACGTTTTTGATCATATGTGAAAGTTAAAAGGATACTCCCTCTAATATAACATTCATTGCTTCTGGTGATTATGTTTATTCTACTGAGTTCGAAATTACTGAATACCTAGCGGACAGCTTCCGTTCCACATCGACTATTAGTTCGGCTATTTACTCTTTAAAATTGTATTCCATTCACAATATTACTCAGAATCTCGTAAAGGCAATCAGTTAATTTGAAGTATTACACTTAATCACAAGGCTTGATCGATTTGGCTCTTCTGGTCCATATGATATTTCACCTTACCTAATTAATGCTATTTAACCTGCCGTAATTAGTCTTGCTTATATATTTTCATATAGCCTGACCAATTCGTGGATTCATGCAACATGGAAGTATTATATATTCGTGCCAATCCCTAAAAACAAACAGGCATTGACTTCTTGTTTAGATGTTCGCACTACCATTTTGACCAGTGTTCTCTCTAAATTACTAAAACAAATTATTGCCAAAACGCTACACAGATTCAGACAAGTCCGTTCATGTCTATCTAATTTACTTACCGCGATAGATGACCATTCATAAACATGACATCATTAATCAGTTTCATCTTCTAATGTATCGAAACATCTAATGTACATTCCTATCATGGAAACTAAAAGAGCTCCTAGAGACTTATGCATGCGACGCTAGTTAGCATCACTTTGTAGTGTTTAAATAGTACACTATGTAATCAGACAAGATATCATAATTTGAATAAGGAAATGAGTATAACCAATAAGTAAATAATAAGCTATGTGGTCATGTAGTAATGGAATCCAAGCAACAGTGATGCTTTAATGACATGCAGGCTAATACCTCTTGGCAAACAACAATGTGTTAGACCCATTGGTATTGGGGAGGTCAGTCGAAGAATTATAGCTAAAACTATACTCACTAATATAAAAAATGATATGGTAAACGTAGCTGGATGTGTTCAATTATGTGCAGGTCAGCGATGTGGCACCGAAGCAGCGGTCCACTCGATAAAAGAACAGTTCATGCAATCGACTGAAAAGTGTGTTCTCCAGATTGGTGCATGAAACGCGTTCAATGTTATTAGCAGAGAATTAGCATTGAAAAATATAGGATTTGTATGTCCTGCTTTATCTAAAGCCTTGAAAAATGGTATTAAAAAATTCCCAATCTTGTCGATCAAAAACGAATTAATGAGCTCTCGAGAAGGATTTACACAAGAGATCTATTGTCGATGGCAGCATTTGCGGCGGCGTCGTCGATTCCACCTATAAAAGATCTCCAATATTGTGATGACAGTATTGTCCACCGGTGGTATGCAGATGATGCATGTTGCATTGCAGACGCATCTGGGCTATGAAAAATATAGAAAAGACTATTAAGAATTAGGAAAGATTGCGGCTTTCATGTAAATATTCAGAAATGTAAAATACTCACACATCCTGAGAATGCCGAAAACTGAAGAAAATTTTTGGTCATTGGGCGCCACCTATTCTAACAGATGGTATAGTGGTTCTTGGAAGCCCTTGTGGAACATCGGATTTAGTAGACATCCATTATACGAAAAACAGTGAATGGGCTGAAATGGTTAACAATTTGTCATATATAGCCGATATTGATGCTCATGTAGCATATTTTGACTTTTGTCACGGATTACAACGTAAATGAAGGTACATAATGAGAACTTGTACACCAAATGAAGAGCTAATGTAACCATTACAAAACGCCATAAAAGAAATGCTTATTCCAAAGCTAACCGGTCAGTATGCTATAACGGAAAAGTTTGCTAAAATGTGCCAGTTGCCTCAGAGTTTATGCATACTTGGGATCTTACCTATTATATATGATATAAAAATGGAAAACGATAGATCGAGACGTATGACGATACCATTACTGTCGTTGAATTCTACGAATAGAATAAAAATGGCACAAGACATGGTTGCAAAAGAAATTGAGTCAGAAAATCAAGCAATAACAACACAGAGATGGAAAATTTTGAACCAGAATATGGATCAACATGATATCCAGATGACGAAATATGCAGCGTACAATGGATCCTCGTCATGGCTAGCTGTACGCCCAGGAAGAAAACACGGGCACATGCTAAGTTCACAAGAATTCCAGGATGCAATTTGCACAAGATATGGATTACAACCAAAAAATGTTTCGGAAAATGTGCATGCGGCACACAATTTTCAGTTTTGCATGTTTTATCTTGTAGAGTCGGTGGCACTGCAATGATTAGGTTATTTATTAGTGGAGAGTGAAGTAAAATATTTATTTAATCGAATTTTCAATAGCCTACTGCCATCATCTTTAGGAGTAACATTTAATGTATAACATTTACTTCTAAAGATGATGGCAGTAGGCTATTGAAAATTCGATTAAATAAATATTTTACTACACTCTCTCCACTGATAAATAATCCAATTTGAGTAAACAATCAATTTATAATACAATGATTAGGCATTATATCATGAGAAACATATTGGCAGCAGAAGTAGCAAAGACATGTAGAGATGTAGTCATTGAACCAAACCTTCAGAAAGTTCCTTCATTGTATGAATTCAAGGTGATGACGACTTCAAGGGATGAGGAGGCGAGTGCGGATATAAGCTGTAGGGGTCTTATTGGAGGAGGTTTTGTGCGATCCTTTATGGATATTTGTGTCTTCAATCAACTTGCATAGTCTTACCTTCTTAGAGAACCATCTGTGAGTCACAAGTATCACGAACAAAGAAAAACGCAAAATATAACCATAGGATTACTGATATTGAACGATGAGTATTTTTACCTGTAACGTTCTCGTGCGCAGGAGGTATAGGACTCGAAGCAGACAAAATTTTAAAAATTATAATAAGGAAAAAATCGGGAGCTCAGCCAAAGGGTATGCTCAAATAATGTTGGAATTGAGGGTAAAGCTCAGTATTGCACTAGCGGCAGCAGCCTCTATGTGTATCCGGGCTTCGAGATATAGTCCAACAGGAATAAGACCAACGATAGAAAGTTACGACAAGTAATTGTCGTGGATATCGTTAGTTAAACTTTAAAATTCTGAACATTTTTTAACGTGAAAATAACAAACAGAAGCAAATGAGCAACAAGCTCGTGTCACTTACAAAACATGATAAAATAAAAATAAAAAAAATCAACAAAAAAATCAATCAAATAGTAGTCGCAAATTCCTTCTCTCGGCTTCGATGGCTTTCTTGATAGCATCACTAGATATACTAATAGAGATATGAAGGCACTTAAGTGCATTCCACCTGTTAATTACCCTGGTTGCAAATCGATGGTGAACAGGAATTCTTGTAATTGGCTTTATTAATTTCCACACATGTCCACGAGTTTGTCGTCTATCATTTACGGATAATAAGCTAGAGAGAACACCAAAGCCATCGAAAACAATTTTGACTGCAGTTGATAAATCAATGGCCGATCTGCGATATTTTAATGTGCCTAGACGTAGAGATGTGAAACGTTCAGCTTATCTCAAATTGGAGAAATTCGGAATCATTCGTGACCCTTTACGTAACAAGTTCTCAATGTCACGAAATTCCCTTAAAGTCTGTGGATAAGTTACAAGTAAACCGTATTCAAGGATGGGTAGAATATAAGAGCAAAATAGTCGCTTGAACATTGATGGACTTATCCGATCAAAAGACTTGAAAAACATCCATAAAATACGATAGCCTCGATTACAAATATATCTAGTGTGGACATTAGTTTTTAAGCTACTGGTCATCATCACACCAAGATCTTTGAATTCACCCACTCGGCCTATCTAAATCGAACCTATCCGATACGATGAGTTTAGTGAAAAACCAATGGACATATGCGCACATTTAGATAGGTTAACCCTCAAACCATTTCCGCTGACCATTTTTCTAGACATGTCAGATCATCTTGAAGGATCTTAATGTCCATTCCGTCTCTAATACGCCGCCATATCGTAACATCGTCAGCATACATAATAACATAAGATCGAATTACAGATGGGATATCATTGATATAGACAATAAAAAGAAGTGGTGTAGATAACAGCACACTGTGGAACGCCAGAATGAATAGCGAATGAGGTGGACCGATATAATTATGAGGTGGACCGATATATGTAATTTTAACCAATATAGCTATTAATTAAGACATTATATACAAATTAATGGTTGTTCATTCTTAGGTTCGTGGTTATTCAAATCAAATGCTAATAAAATAACAAGCTTCTTAACTTCAGTTTCGTTACTATATGCAAATAATTTGAAGGTATGTCGTCGAATAAGAACAATAGCAGATGCTAAATGGTAACAGTCTGACATTGGCATAATTTATAAGTGGACGCATGCAAATTATCTTCGCATAAATGTAACCAAATGTATAAATGTGAATCAATAGTTCAATAGTTCGTGGTGAGGCTTTTGAATACGTTAAGGAACCAGAAGTACTGATCTTGAATGATCGGCACTCAATGTCATTTTTATCTTTTATATACCTCACTTAATGTATTTTCATTTTATTGGCATTAATTTTTACAAATATTTAATTGAAGTATGAAAAATTAAAATTAAAAAATAAATTTAAAAACTTAATCTCCATCGGTGTACATCGTATATCCATGCAAATTCTATGTGCATTCGTAGGTGATGTTACTACTCGAGTAATTACTTTTCTGACTAAATACTCTAATAGAAAATCAATTTTTATTTTCAAGAAAACGTTATTTATTTACAATTTTGATCATTTACAATTTACAATTTACAATTATAATTTTTGATTAAAATTTTATTTACAATTTTCGATTTTAAAATTTTGTAAAATATTTGTGTTATTACCACGAACCTGTGTCTACCACATGCTGACATACTGTTAAAATTGAAAATTATCTTGGTTTTTTAAGATTAATTTATAAAATATTCAATCCGCCTCTCTACCCGTCTTCTTTGCTAGTCGATCTCGCTCCTGAACATACTTTTCGTCTTAGATTTTGAACAATCGATTCATTTTTCATAAAACTGATCTGCTCCTTGATATATTCGATCAATCATCTATCGATATGCTCTGCATTACCAAATGCTGGCACTCTGACTACGACGATCTTGCTATTCGTCGTCTATGTCGCTCTGGTGGTTCTATAGTTCCATAAGCTCGTTCAATTGTCTCTTCAACAGCTACTACTTCTATCTATGGTGGTATTGTTGCCATTGCTCATCACCCAACGTCTCGACGTAAAATTAATGCGAATATCCGTTCCACTCGTTCGAATTGCTCATATACTGATTATCAAGTCCTTTCCATCTCAAACATGTGATTGTATACCTTCCAGTTTCAGCTAACCTCACGTATGTTCTTGAGCAAGCTTGCAATTCTTCTTTCTCACTGTTCATTGTCTTATACTCTATTTGTTCACAGTGATTTAATATTCGTCTTGATCGCTGACTCTGACTCTTCGCTATAACTAACATTTTTTATGATTTTAACTATAAATTACTTTCAACAAACCCACTCATATTCTCCGAAGAGCTCTCGACATTATTGATGTTCCCAACTGGTCCAATGCATATACCTCATTGACAGTTCCTAGTCCTGGTTTGTCCGATCATTTCCCTGTCACTCTTACTCGTCCCATCCACATTATCCTCCAACATTAGCGACTCTAAAGTCAACTCTAGAAATTTCTCAATATCCCTATTCTCTGTACAGTCTTACTCAATTCTTAACTCTTCTCACTTCTAATAAACCATCTTACTCTCAATGATCTATGCATTCTGTTTGATTATGAACTTACGCCTATCCTCAATCATATTCTGTTTAGTCGACCTCGACGTTTTCATCCCTTGCGCCGTGTTCCCTGGTTTAATTTCGACTGTAGTCTTTCTAAGCGTCGACTCCGTAACACTTTTCGTTTGTTTTATCAATTTCTTAAATTGTACTTGATTGCATCTGTGAGCTGAAATTTTTCCGATTGTGGCACGATATTATCCTCACAGGTATTGATCTTATTTTTGATACAGCAGGACGCTACTAATCAGTCTGGGTGGGTCTCATCAGCTGCTGACCCATACCTACATTTCACGTTTCGACCCTTATTATCTGCTTTCGCCGTACATTGATACTGATCGGATTTGAACTAAGGACGTCTGTATCGCGATTCAACGCTACATCCACTAGGCTGGCTGCTCCAGATAAATCGATTTTCGTTTTTGTACGACTCTTATATCTTCTCTCTTATTCTCGAGACTTGATTACTGTCTTAGTCTATTTTCCAGCTCACCTAAATCCATTCGTATTCCCCTACAACGCATCGTCAACGCATCCGTCCAAATTCTACTCCGTCTTTGTCGTTTTGATCATACATCTTACTATCTTGCTTCTTTCGATTCTCTTACCATTTATTGCCGTGTTCAAATTCGTCTTAAAATTGCTTTCCGCCTTGTAACTTTTCATACCCCTTCATTTCTCAAACTTCATTTTCTTGATGATTCTCGTCCTGTTTACTGTTCTTTGCGTTCCTGTAATTCCCTTCTTTTACATGTCCCAAACTACTCTACCTCTTTTGGATTCCGCTCCTTCCTGGTAGCTGCTCCTCTATCGTGGAATCATCTGCCCATTCATATACGCCAATCAACTTCCTTGCCGTGCTTCAAACGACAAATCCGATCCCATTTTAACAATTTATCTGCTTGACTTTTTCATTTTTGTTTGTGGACTTGTAAGCGTACAGCTTGTACGCATTTGCCACATTAAATAAATAAATCTGTTTATTAAAGCAACATTTAAAAAATTATAAATAAAATCCTTTCAGAAAAACAATATTTGGATAATATTTTCCAATCGTGTATGTTTTGTTCAGCCCTGGCAGTTACAAGTTTGGAATTTTAAAGATTATAGTACTTAACCGGAAACTAAAAATTTACCAAAATGGCCGTTATTCATTAAACACATAATTTTGGACACATTTTGTCTAGTACACATTTTGGTAATGGGTAAAATACCTTCAAACAATAACAATTATAAACCTTGCTGATATGTTCTCAAGGCATTTTTACTTGGACAAAGAGACTACAAACGAGTATTCTGAACCTATCCAGAACAGTGAGACGATAAGAGGTGCTAGTGTTTCATATCCTAGTTTATACATAGCTAATTTGATAACTCCCGATAAAGTTTTAGCTGAACTGCATCGTCTTAAATAGACAAACTCCAAAGGTGCTGATTTGTTACCTTCGATATATCTTCGTCGAATAGCAGACTCAATATATACACCACTTTGTAACATATTTCGACAATCTATTATTGATACGAATCTTCCAAAAGAGTGGAAACAATCGATCATTCACCCCATCTTCAAAAAGGGTGATAGATCTTCAGTAGACAATTATAGACCAGTAAGTATTACTTGCTTATGTTGTAGAATGTTAGAGCGAATTATACATGTTTATATGGTCAAGTTTTATAGTGAGAATAATGTAATAGCTTCTGAGCAACATGGTTTCCGTAAGGGTTATTCGACAGTTACTAATCTACTCGCTGCCCATCTTGATTGGTCAGCTAATAAAGCCGTATCAATTGCTACTGACATCATATTCTTCGATTTCTCTAAGGCATTTGACAGAGTAGACCATAGATTCCTCCTAAATAAACTAGAGAAAAGTGGCATTCCATTTTTGCTTGTTAGATGGATTGAATCGTTTTTAAGCAATCGTAGTTATTGTGTGCATGTAGATAATTTTTACTCTTCTTCGCGGCCATGTAATATAGGGGTGCCTCAAGGTTCAGTATTGGGTCCATTGTTATTTAGTGTCTACATCAACGATCTCCCGGAATTTATTGATTCTCGGATGCTTTTATATGCAGACGATTTGAAAATCTGGCGGGCAATTCGTTCACCCAATGATATAGTTAAACCGCAACGGGATATCGATGAAGTCGAAAATTGGGCTCTGCTCAATAGGTTGATTGTGAATATATCAAAATGCAAACATTTACGTGTATGTGGCGGAAATGCTCAATCTTTAGCTAATTATAGCTTTCAAAGCAGTGATATAGAACGAGTGAACAAATATAAGGACTTGGGAGTGTGGATAAACAGTGATTTGAGTACCGTCACACATACTGAACATGCTTGTTCAAATGCGTTTGGGATAATCGGTCAACTTCGATGCACTTTCATTGCACTCAATCAATTTGCCCTACGTCCGCTAATCTTTGCTCATGTGTTGAGCCGTCTTCTATATGCTGCGCCGTGTGTGTATCCCCAAAATTCAAAAGAACATATTAGTTCAGAGAGGGTACTTCATAGAGCTACCAAGCTAGCACCGCAACTGAAATTTTTGTCGTACCCTGATCGATTAAAAGCACTTAGACTTGAGACTGTCACGTGGACCCGCCGGTACATCGATATGAGTATGGTCTAGCAAATTCTTAATGATTTGGATCATCCACTTTGAGATTGTCTTCATTTGCGATCATCCAATATCCTCCGAGGCCATGGTTTAACCCTGCGACGTGAAAAAATAATAAAATCACGAGCTGTCCAATTTGATCGGCGAGTTGTATCTCTGTGGAATAGGCATGGGGAAAGCTGCTTTTCCGTATTTGTGATACTTTTATTATATTTTCTTTTTTTTCTGCAGTGAACCAGCCAATTAAGCCATGCTTTTATGTGCTGTTGAAACATTAATAATAAATATTAAACTATTCTTCGTTCAATTTCCAATTTATATTTTTAAACCTATATCACCCAAATTGATTTATATGTTATTTATATTATGTTCTAAATTATAGATAATAATTTAGAACATAATATATAAATATATAATTTAATTATATATTTATAATTACAGTCTTTTTCTGATAGTGACGCAACTTGTAATAAGCCTTGCTGCTCACTTCGTTGTCCATTGATAATAATAAAAATAAAGGTGAATTTTCATGAACATAATATTACATTTTTTACTTTTTCTGAGATTTAGCATATAATATAATAATTATAACATATAATTTAATATTTTTATAAGATTATAAATTAATCTTAAAAATATGATGAACTTCAGTGTTAATGGTATTTTAGTGTGATGTAGCCACATGTGTATTATAATGTTATTTTTTATTGATTTCTTAATTTCAAATTTTCATACCCTCAACCCACGTTTTGTAAATATGATACCAATAACATGAAAATACATAAACTGGTGTATATAAAAATATATTTATTTGATCTAAAGGGTTACCTAAACTAGTGTTGCCGTATGATATCCATAATCATCTTTACATAATATGTTTATGTATTCATGGTTTAAATCGTGCTAAATAAATAGATAGATAATTTTTTTTAATTTTTAATAAATTTATTTTTAAGTGGCAAATGTGTGCGAACGTCGCGCTTGGATCACTAATATAATTTAGCAGTAGAGTTAAGTGTGAATGGTCAGTCCATTCGTATATATTGTTCGTTCATTCGTTCCATCCGTTTGTTCCATCCGTATGTTCAGTTCGTTTGTTCAGTCCGTTCGTTCAGTCTGTTTGTTCAGTCCGCTCGTTCATTCTGTTCGTTCAGTCCGTTCGTTCATACCGTTCGTTGAGACCGTTTCTTCAGACCGTCCGTTTAGACCCTCCGTTCAGGCCGTTCGCTCAGATCGTTCGTAAAATCGGTTCGTTTATTTGAAATTTTTAAGGAATTTCTAAACATGAATAGCATTGCACGAGTTACTTAATTTTAAAAAATGTCGTCATTGTTCGCCCGAGTCGCAATTTACGTAAACATCCGTTAGTTTTGACCAGTCGACGGATTATTCTTAAGAAAACTGCAATAAAATTATGATTATATACATAATTAAAAAATGATGGAATTCGATAAACTTCAAACAATCAACCTCGATCATTGAATATCAACAAATATAAACTGTTGAATGGAAGAAATCGTCAAAAGTACTGGACACTGTACTTGATTTTACATTTTAAAATTTATATATCATAAAAATAGATTTATTTTTACGTGACAAATGCGTGAAGGCGCACGCTTACATTACTACGAAGAAGAAAAAAGTCTAAATCATGTGTTGAGGTGAGGACGAAGGAGGTATTTGAATGTGATAAAGGAGGGAGTGCAGCGGATGTTGAGAGGGAGCTAATTTAAGGGGAGGGGAGCGGCTACAAGAAAATATCGGATACCGTAGTTGTTAGAGTAATTTGGAAGGTGGAGTAATAATAATAATACAATAATTTATTTAACGTGGCAAATGCGTGCAAAATGTACGCTTACATGACCACTAACAAACAAAAAAAGAACATCAAAGATCACAGGTAATTAGTTAATTGTTGAAAAAGAATTGGATTTGGCGTTTGAAGTACGGCATAGATGTTGATTGGCGGATATGAATAGGCAGTTGATTCTACAAGAGAGGAGCAGCCACAACGAAGGAGCGGAAGCCAAAAGAGGTAGAGTAGATTGGGACATGTAAAAGAAGGGAATTACGGGAACGCAGAGCACAATACACAGTACGAGAATTGTCGAGAAAAAGAAGGTTGAGAAATGAAGGGGTATGAGAAGTTATAAGGCGAAAAGCAATGATAAGAAGACGAATTTGAACACGACAATAAATGGTAGGCCAATCAAGAGAAACAAGATAGTGGGATGTATGATCAAAACGACGAAGACGGAGGAGAACTCGGACGGCAGCGTTGATGATGCGTTGTAAAGGAAGAAGAGTGGATTTAGGTGAGTTGGAAAATAGACTAAGACAGTAATCAAGTATTGAGAAAAGAAGAGAAGATATGAGAGTCATACAAGAAGGGAAATCGATCAATCTACGAACTTGACGGAGGTTGCGGAGTATCAAGGTAGATAAGCGTACTTTATCACTAACGAAAGGTTTAAGTGAAAGTCGGTTGTCGAAATGGAAGCCTAGGAAAACGAGATTATCAACGATAGGAAGAATTGTAGAATTTAATGATACGGAAGGAGGTTCTACGCCTAAGCTTCGAGGTAGGATCCACATAATTTTAGATTTATCAGGATTCAGAGAAAGGCGAAGGGAAGAAAGATGATTGGAAATTGAGACAAGACAGCTGGAAACAGAAACACTAAGATCATGAATACGATAAGCAGGTTTGTGAGCATTGATGAGAATGTCATCAGCATATTGCATAACATGGAAGTTAAATTTATGAGAAATCGAAGACAAGTCACCGAGAAGAGAGAAAATCATAGGGCCTAATACGGAGCCTTGTGGAACACCGGTCGGGATGGATGAAGGATGGGAGAGAGAAGAGTTAGAATAGACGCGAAATGTACGGTTTGACAGATATGAAGAAAACCATGATACAGTGGGTAAAGAGAAGCCATAATCATGACGAAGGCGATGTAGAAGAATCGAGTGATCGACGATGTCAAAAGCAGACGATAGATCAAGAGAAACTATGACACTACATAATTTATGATCGCGCGAGATGAGTAAGTCATTATAAACTTTAAGACAGGCAATTTCAGTAGAGTGATTAGAGCGAAAAGCGGCTTGGAAGGGAGGAAACAAGTTAGAGGAAAAGAGATATGTATTAACTTGCTTGAGAACGAGACGCTCAAAGAGTTTAGAGAGGGTTGGGAGAAGTGAAATACGGTACGAAAATGGCAGTGAGGAGTCGAGAGATTGCTTTTTGATGAGAGGACGGTGGCGCATTTCCAGATGGAAGGAAATGTACGGCTACGGATGGACGAGTTGAACAATGTGGTTATGAAGGGTAAGATAAAGGAGCAGATATTTTTAAGCAAGTGAGTGGGAATTGGGTCAGAAGGAGAGGTTTTATTAGGTAATGACAGCAGAACCGAAGAAACTTCATCAGACGAAACGGGAAGAATGTGAAATAGTTCTGGAAGGAAGTATCTAAAGAGAAGAGTGGGTACAAGGCGGCTACGGGTAGTAGGGAAAGTAAATTAGATAGCTTAGTTTGTAGATAAGAAGAAAATTCATCAGGATTTATATTACAAGAAGTAGATGATCGTGAAAGAATTGAGTTTAAGATTTTCTAATGAGATTTAGAGTTGGAAGATGACTCGAGTTGATTTCGCCAAAAGATAGTACGTTTAGTACGTATAAGAATAAGATGTGAACGGCGTAGAGAAAAGTAGGAATCACGGAGATTTGGAGGGAGTGAGTTGGGAGAACGTTTAAGAAAACGATTATACACACGAAAAGAGTGACGGAGTCGACGCTTAGAAAGACTACAGTCAGAATCGAACCAGGGAGCATGGCGCAAGCGCTGAGAGCGTCGGAGTCGACTAGGCAGAAGTTTATTTATAATAGACATAAGTTCAGAATCAAACAGAATGCAGAGATCATCGGGAGAGAGATAGTTAAGAGGAAGTGAAAAGAGTGAAGAATTGAGTAAGGCTGTGCAGAGAATAGGGATATCGAGAAGTTTCCAGGGTCGACTTGGTGTGGATATTGGTGGAGGCGGAGACGGAGGATGGGGACGAGTAAGAGTAAGAGTGACAAGGAAATGATCGGACAAACCGGGATCAGTAATTGACAAGGAAGTATAGTCATTGAAGCAGATAGGGACAGCAATGATGTCGAGAGCACCGCCGAGAATATGAGTTGGGCTTGTTGAAAGTAATTTATAGTTAAAATCAGAAAAAAGATTAGTTAAAGTGATAGAGTCAGGGTCAGCCGGGCGATCAAGACGAATGTTAAAGTCCCCGAGAACAAAAGAAGGAGTATAAGACAAGGAACAGTGAGACATAAGATCTGCAAGTTCGGTAAAGAAGATACGTGAGGGGGCAACTGAACCTGGACGGTATACAATCACAAGTTCCAGAGGGAAAGGAGTTGATAATCTGCATATGAGTAATTCGAACGAGGTGTAACGGATGTTAACGTTAATTTTACGTAAAGACATTGGGTGACGAGCAATGGCAACTATACCGCCATGGTTAAAATCAGTAGATGTATGAGAGGCAATTGGACGAGCTGATTCAACTAAAGAACAACCAGAGCGACATAGACGACGAATAGCAAGATCGTCGGAGTCACAATATCAGGATTCGGTAATGCAGAGAATATCGATAGATATCAAGGAGCATATCAGCTTTATGAAGAATTGAGCGAGTGTTGAATAGACTAAGACGAAAAGTATGCTTAGGAGCGAGATCGACTAGCGAAGAAGACAAGGGGGAGAGATGGGACGCCATCGAATTTTTGGCCTTGTGTGTACAACGTGAAAATTTCCGTTGATTTTACGTATAGATAAGGATGACTCGCCGTTTGTTTCACGTCGATGTTTCTCAATGCGAGCTAAATTGAGCTGGGCAATATCAGAAGGGGAGCGGTCAGGAAAGATACGACTAGTAGACGAAGTGGTAAGAAGTTTAAAACGTTGGGAAAGTACCAAGGATGCATGTGAACTATGTCGGAAAACAATTTTTAGGAGTGGAGGACTGAGATGATTGGATTTAGTGGATTTGTTTAAACGGATCAAAGATACAGGAGCGATATTATTGAAGAGGGATGGATTATTATCAGGAAGAATGGTTGCTAGGATAGACCTGAAAGCAGATACATCATCATCGAGGCGACATTGAGGAGAAGCAGATTCGGAAACCTTTAAATTAGATATGATAATGCATCGATCGCGCGAAGGAAAACGATTACGTAGTGGTGGACGGAAAGACCTGGTAGCAGTAGAGGCAGAAGAGCAGCTAAACGTGGGAATTACAGGGGTGCTAAGTGAAGATTTTAGATAGTTTGGAGCATGTGTGACAGGAGTGGAGTGTTGAATCGGTTGATCGGAGATGTTACTGGAGATGATTTTGACGGAAGGATGTAAATTATTGATAGGTGATACGGTTGGAGCATGTGTGACAGAAGTGGATTGTTAAATTGGTTGAACGGAGATGTTACTGGAGATAATTTTGACAGAAGGATGTAAATTATTGAGAAGTGATACGGTAGAGGTAGAGTAAGGAGTACGTGAAGAGAAGAAAGAAGTATGAGATGTATTTATTATTATTATTATACATTCAACAACATACGAGCATTAGCTCAAATAGCTGGCTCACAATAAGTTCGTAAATAAATTAATTAGTTTTTAAAATAAGGAAATGCAACACGAAACATTGCTTGATCCATTCGTAGTCTTCTTTTAAAAGCACTAAGTGAACTGCATCCAACGGTGTCTGCATCAAGGTTGTTCCACAGCTCAACAATTCTTCTATCAAATTGCATCGCGCCCAATTTCTGTACTCTGTTTCTTCGAATAGTTAAAGAATGACCGCGAAGAACATTTGAACAACGTAGTTGAACCCTACTCCGAAGCGGGTGATGAGGACGTTGGAATAAATGCCAAACAAGGCACATGATTGTGCCTTATTTAGATGTGGGGATGAATAGGAAAAATGAGGTACGAGATGAAGGCCTTTACTGTTTGCATTGTTAGGAAGATGAAGATTATGGGAAGTTTTATCCGTAGTTAAAGGAGGAGTGTGTGTGAGATAAGTTTCAAGAACGGGTTTCATAGATGACGAAAGAGTTAGTAAGCAAACGGATGACGACGATAGATTGGTAGATATGTTGTCGTTTGTTGATGTTCCATGTATAACAGCGGTCTGAGTCGACTGAGAGATATCAAGTTTATTTATTGAGCACAAATCTGTTTTGTTAGCGTTCAGAACGTCTCCACCGTTTGAGTGGTCATTCTTCATTAGCTTACCTACGAGGGCAGCACAACAGAAGCCGCAGAGGAAATTCCGATTTAAAACGTTGTCCTCGTCAGTGAAAGGAATGGCAACGTGAGTCCAAACATTGCAGTTCTTGTTGTCGCATCCAATTTGCTTTTCGATGTAAGCTTCCTTGACGGACTTGAGTTGCTGGCCGACATTTTTAGTTAGCTTTCTCTTTGCCATAATAAAATGTTAATTAGTTAGTTATAATCAAGAATGTTTAAACTCCGTTAGTCTGCAAGTCGTTAGTTGTAAGTAGCGAGCGGATGTCGTCGATGGTTGTCGATGGTTGTCGATAATTGTCAAGCGGATGGTTGTCTGGAATGTATGTTATTATATCTCAAATGTATGTTTATTAGAAATCAAAAATTTTTTAAGGAGTAAGTGGGAATTCCGGGAACGCAGCGATAGACGTGGGGCGAGTGTCGTCTAAGAATGGGAGGTTGAACGTTGGGGGCAGACAGCGATGAGACGAAAATTTACGAGAAGACAGAGTTGTATGTGGATGTGGATGGTGGGCCAGGCGAGTTGTGCGATATATGTGGATGCGTTCATGGCGACGGAGACGTAGGAACACTCGAATGGTTGAGTTGATGATGCGTTGTAGGAGTAGGATGGTGAATTTTGGAGAATTGGCGAAAAGGCTGAGCCATTAATCGATACTAGGAAAGAGAAGCGATGAAGAAGAGACATATAAGAACTGAAGTCGATAAGGGGGCTGATACGGCAAATGTCACGGAGAATTATGTTAGGTGAGCGGACCTTATCGCGGACGAAGGGTTTAAGGGAAAGGTGATCATCGAAATGGAATTCTAAGAAAGTGATATTGTGGACTATGGGAATGATCGAATCAAAATATATAGGGGGAAAGATATGTTAGTTGAAGGGGATGACCCACATTACTTTGACCTCTCTGGGTTTAGAACGAGATGAAGATGGAAACGTTTGTCGATAGAATAGAGACAGTTGGAGACAGAAATTGCGATATCGTGTATGTGATGGGCGGGTACATGAGCATAGATGAGGATGTCATCGGCGTATTGCATGACGTTAAAGGAGTAAGGTTTGATAAACGAAGAGAGATCGCCTATCAGAAGAGAGAATAGAAGGGAATCTCGGACTGATTCTTGTGGACCCCGCAAGGTTAAGCTTTCGATAAAAAAGTTTAACTTTGACTTTTATTAAAGTCAAAGTTAATAAAACTTATTAACTTAATTAAGTCAAAGTTATTTGACTTAATTAAGTCAAATAACTTACTTAACTTTGACTTATTAAGTCAAAGTTATTTTTCTGCTTTAACTTTTATTAAACTTTTGATATAAACTTTAATTATTTATACTTAAATAATTTAAGTATAAATTAGTTATATATTTTATAAATATATATTTTATAAATTATAATAAATATTGTATATAATAAAAGTTTCTTTTGAATTGTTGAAAGCTGTCTTTTGAAATGTAAATTAAACTTATTTAGCACATTTTTATATTTACACTTGAATTATTTAGCCCTGATTTTTATTTTGCCTACGATTCCTCTAATAAAAAATATATTTATCAATTTATATTTATATCTTATCGTTGCTTTCCGCCTTGTAACTTTTCATACTTGTAACTTTTCAGTCTGCTCACGAAAAAATAAAATAAAAATTAAACAAAATGTAGAATTGATAGAGTTAAGAAAATCAGGGATACGATAGCTTCTCCATATTATCGATCTGTTCCAGACATATTCGCAATCGCTTCTTAAATAAAGTCAGCGTTGTGGAGGCAACAACGTATTCAGGAAGACTATTCCACACGTTAACTACACG
This sequence comes from Pomphorhynchus laevis, assembly GCA_012934845.2. Classification (NCBI taxonomy): domain Eukaryota; kingdom Metazoa; phylum Acanthocephala; class Palaeacanthocephala; order Echinorhynchida; family Pomphorhynchidae; genus Pomphorhynchus; species Pomphorhynchus laevis. Next base: position 47,607 of record WNNJ02001202.1, on the reverse strand, counting down.
TCTTGACAATCTTGTGACAGGCGATAGTTTCCCAGTATGCTGTTTAAAAATTGTCATCGAATGATGTCGCCTGGATCTATTATTACGACACACCATAATATTTCGAGGATATCCATCAAATTTGTGCAATAATTTCCACGTTGCAACCAAGTCGATAAACATTAACCTCACCTTCATGTCAAATATGCCAATCACTTTAAGTCTCTCACGATAAGGTAAATACTTACAGTCTGGACATAAACGGGTAATACGGCGAAGAACTCCATCGACAGCATTCAGTTCAGTCCGTGTACATGGGAAGCAAGATGGAGAGCAATACTCAAGTATTGGTCTCAATAACGAGTTAAACAGCACCCTGAACGACGATGGATTTATTTTCAGAAAGCAATTTTTGATAGTGTGCATCATTTTTCTAGCTTTGCCTAATTGAATGTTGTAATGATGTCGTGTCTTTAAAGATGAATCGATCAAAATACCAAGATCACGATGAGTCGAAACTATCTCAAGTTCTTTTACACCAATGAAGTAGGTATGACATCCTTTGCGTCCACGACCCAATCTCATATTCTTACACTTTTCCAGGTTTAATGATACTCCTGTAGTAAGACTCCATTCATACACTAAATCCAGGTCACGCTGCAATGACAAACAGTCTCGTTCAGTCGAGATCACATTCCATAACTTCAAATCGTCAGCATAGGCTAAGTGTGGTACATTAAGCGATCTCAACAACTCGTTGATAAAAATGCAAAATAATAATGGCCCGAGAACCGTTCCTTGAGGTACACCACGTATAACACTGCGTTTAGATGAAAAAGCATTACCTACTCTTACACAAAATTGTCGACCACTCAAGAAGTTCTCAATCCAACGAGTCAGATAGTAATCTACACCAATAGATTCGAGAATACTTATTAATTCAGCATGTGGAACGCGATCAAATGCCTTGGAGAAATCCAAATAGACGACATCGACAACCAATCCACATGAAATTGCGTCAGCCCATTGTTCACGAGCACATAAAGTATTCGTTAGACATGAGCGGCCATGCCGAAAACCGTGTTGAGAGTCGCTCAAATAGTTTATTGAACCCAATACATTTATTAATCTTTTGTGAACAATTCTCTCAAGTACCTTACTTACAGTAGATGTTAAACTTATGGGCCTAAAATCACTAACATCGCAAGCATTTTTCGTTTTCGGAAGTGGTACCACAATCGCCGATTTCCAATCATTTGGAATTATCGACGTATTGAGAGAAACGTTGAATAATTTGGAAAGCGGATATGACAGGATACATTTCAAGAGCTTAAGGATATAAGTGGGGATATCGTCAGGACCAGCTGACACGCATTTAGCTAACCTTGATAGCTCTATCTCAACTTCCTCTATCGTGATAATTATATATGGACTCTGACAGATTGATGAACCATTACAAATATTGACTTTATAAGCATCATCCCTACTTAACGATAGTGCAAACACATCAGCGAACGCCTCAGAAATTTTCATAGGGTCTTCAACTAATTCGTTTCCGATATGAATGCGTCGGACACTAGAATTAGATACTCTTGATCGACAAACATAATTCCAAAATCGCTTGGGTGTGTGTCCTAAAGACATAGCAACATCATTCTCGTACAAGTATCTCTTTTTTGATTTTAAGCGATTGCATTTATTGCGTATTAGTTTGTACTCACTATATAAAGCATCACTCTTACTACAGAGACTCCACGCCTTATTTCTCAACCTTATACAACGCTTTAGTTCGCTATCAAACCACGGAGGTTTATCAGACCTCTTACGCTTGGAAAATACACGCATGGGAGCAAATTCGTCTAGGACTTGAATTACCCCACTTTTGATAGACTGCCACATGCTCTCCACATCACCATCATTACTTACAAAAGAAATCCTTTTAGCATATTCAATTATCTCATTATCTGGGATAACTTTCCGTACTCGCTTCTCAACAATCTCTACACTGTCTGATCCGGTCGAATTAGTAGGAATCAGAAACTTGACCACCACATGATCGCTTGAACTAATTGGGGGTTCTTTGTCAATTGAAGAAATATCATATTCAAGTCTAGTAAACAGCAGGTCAATCTTCGAGGATGATTCTGCGGAGAAACGAGTATCAAAATGAACATGTTGAATAAGCAACATTTCATCATACAATAAATTACATAACGACATAGTATATTTATCATAAGTTGCAATACTGGAGAGGGCGGAATTGTATGAATGCATGTTAAAATCACCAAAGATAAAAAATTTATGGCACTTGGGTATATTCTTAAGGAAATCAATAAGAGCGAACGATTTATATTATAAATAAAATAAAAATTATTAATTCATTGTATAAATTATTAATTATTCATCTAATGCATGAATGCTTTTTTAATCCTGCATCAGAATAAAAAATGAAAGTAAATAAGGGGAATGATCCGTTCATCCATGTCGCAGTAATTAGTGTTTTTTTCTCTTTATTCTTGCTTATTTTACGATTTAAAGTGATGACTTGATTTTATATTTTATTGCTCGCCAAACATAGATGGCTCGCCAAAAATAAATGCATTTATTATTAAATACAATAATTATAAATTATAAAACTTTTGATATAAACTTACGAAGAATGTAATTAATTTAAGTATAAATTAATTACATAATTTAATAAATTATATATAATGTTTAAATTATAATAAATATTGTGTATAATAAAGGTTTCTTTTGACTTATTGACTCGCCGTTAATTTGACCCATCGACGGGTTATTTATACGAAAACTTTGCCATTCAATCAACGCATTATAAAATTCTGGAATTCGATTAACTCCGAAACAATTAACGCTCGATCGCTGAAGATAATCAAATATAAATTGTTAAATGGAGAAATTTGTAGAAAATACTGAACACTGCTACTTGATTTTACTATTTTTTTAATTTATTTAATTCATAACGTGATGCAATTTTATAGCTACGCTAGGTACGTTTTCGTAATAAAAATATATTGATAAATTTTATATTTAATAAATCTAAGTAATATATTTATATTATTAATTAAATGAATATTATAAAACTTTTGATATCAACTTACCAAAAATAAATAATGTTAGTATAAATTAATTATATATTTTAATAAATTATATTAAATTATTAAATTATAATAAATATTTTATATAATAAAAGTTTCTTTTGAATTGCTGAGAGTTAAAACATTATACAATAATTGAAATGTGAATTAAACGTATTTAGCATATTTTTATATTTACACTTGAATATACTCTTGAAACGTTTTCGAAATGTTTGATCATTTTGGAGTCATTTTTTACCATTTGTATTTAAAATAAGCATTAAGTAATTCAATGTATACATTTTAAATCCTGTTAAAAGTGTAATGAAGTAAACCACAATGCGTAATATCTTCCTTTGTAAAAATTTATTAAATATATAACGAGGATGTGTTCACGTCAAACAAAATATTGTTATTTTGGCAAATTTAACCAAATTTACAACTGATAAAAAAAAACAAAAAAATACGTAATTGCTGCATTTATGATGATTAACACTCAACTGAAAGATACTCGATGTCCTTATTGCTCTTTTTGATACGTTCACAACATATGATGTTATTGTTACTGCAAGTTGCGCATTGAACGGATGTTACTAAACTGCAAATCTAACTTTTTTTCAACCATATTATGCATTTATTTAATAATAATGACAATAGGCGCATTGTAAAAACCGCCGACATAAGCTAACGCCGAAAAACAGGTATTTTGCATTGAATGTTTGTGTTTTCTTTATCGACACATAAAACAAATCGTCAACTTTGGTGTTTAAACTTTGCGTAAAATATATCCATTTATGGGGAAGCACATTTGTGTTCAATTTTGAATCCCTCGAAATTGCACTTTATTGAAACCTTTTGAAACCTTTTATAGTAATTGCAGCAATCAGACAAAACAATTACATACTGAGGTTCATCAATTTAACTCGTCGTCTTTAATAGCCAACACATCATCTAGCGGGGATTGTTTTATCGTCACTTGCACTTGATTAAAAATTGCGTCCATCCAGCTTTCGTTTAGCCGATCTCGTCACATTTGTTTTTTTTATTTGTTGATGCTAAACACAAATTCCTTAAATTCAATATCGTCACGTTTGTATAGCTAATCTGATCATTTCTACACCTAATTTCATTATTTTGGCATGCTGCTATGATGGGTTGATGAATAAATAGAATCCGAAACATGATAAGATAGCATTTCTCATTGATGACTTTCAATCCTTATTCTGATACATCGTATGTTATTAGTCAATTCATAAAAATTGACTTTTATTTAATATTTTAACTTTATATTAATATAAATTATAGAATTTGATCTAATTTATTTGCTTTCTATTTAAATAATAAAAAACACGTGGCTCAGTAGGCTGGCCTGATTTGCATTTTATCTAAAATCTCTTATAATCAAGTTCCTTCGTTTTAAGCTTCGTTAGATAATTTATTTAAATAAACTAAAATAAATTCTCGTCATTAGTAATGATTTTAAAATCGTAACTTTCGCCATCATTGAATGTATTTTCATCGGATTCAAACCTATCGTAAGAATTGATTTTAAACTCGTTACTTTTGCAATCCATGAATGTATTCCGCCGTATTCAATCTCTTCGTCTAAATTTATGTTAGACTCGTTACTTTTGTCATCGTTGAATGTATTTCTTTGTATTCAATCTCGTCGTCAGAATTAATTTTAAACTCGTTACTTTTGTCATCGTTGCATTTATTCCCGTCGTATTTATTCTCTTCGTCTAAATTGATGTTATACTCGTTACATTTGCCTTTATTTGAATGTATTCCGTCGTATTCAATCTCGTCGTCAGAATTGATGTTATACTCGTCACTATTGCCATCGTTGCATGTATTCCCGTCGTATTCAATCTCGTCGTCATAATTTATTTTAAACTCGTTATTTTTGCAATAATATATAGGAGAAGAGCTTGATCAGTTTTTGATGAGATCTTCCATAGAGCGATACTTATATATAATCAATGTTCTCAAAATCACCAAAAGGACAAAATCCAAACAACTGATCACTATTTTTAAAACATTTCGACTTTTTCTGTCTTCGTCAGTTAAACAATGCTACAATGCCTTACAATTCAATTGTAAGGTAGTATATATATCAATGTGGCAAATGCGTGCCTGGTGAACGCTTGCAAGTCGACAAACAAAAAAATAATCAGATTAATTAAATTGTTAATATGAGATCAGGTTTGGCGTTTGAAGCACGGCAGAGAAGTTGATTGGCGTATATGAATAGGCAGATGATTCCACGATAGAGGAGCAGCCACCAGGAAGGAGCGGAGTCCAAAGGAGGTAGAGTAGTTTGGGACATGTAAAAGAAGGGAATTACAGGAACGCAAGGAACAGTAAACAGGACGAGAATTATTAATAAAAGGAAGGTTGAGAAATGAAGGGGTATGAAAAGTTACAAGGCGGAAAGCAACGAGAAGACGAATTTAAACACGACAATAAATTGTAAGAAAATCGAGAGAAGCAAGATGGTAGGATGTATGATCAAAACAACGAATACGGAGAATTCGGACGGCAGCGTTGACGATGCGTTGTAGGGGAAGAAGAGTTGATTTAGGTGAGTTGCAAAATAGACTAAGACAGTAATCAAGTATTGAGAATCCAAAATATTAGTGTCAAACAGGGGATATTGATCAATCTTCGAATTTGACGGAGGTTGTGGTGAATCAAAGTATATGAGCGTACTTTATCCCGAACGAAATGATTAAGTGAAAGTCGGTTGTCGAAATATAAGACTCGGAAGTCGATTTTATCAACGATATGAAGAATTATATAATTTAATGATACGGATGGAGGTTATAAGCATCTATCCGTATTGCATATTTTTCCGTCGTATTTAATCTTGTTGTCATAATTGATTTTAAACTCATTACTTTTGCAATCGTTGCATGTATTCCATCGCATTCAATCTCGTCCTCATAATTGATTTTAAACTCGTTACTTTTGTCATCGTTGCATGTATTTCTTTATTCAATCTCGTTGTCAGAATTGATTTTAAACTCGTTACTTTTGTCATCATTGCATGTATTCCATCGTATTCAATCTTGTTGTTAGAATTTTAACGAAATTCACTGAGTTTCGATTCTTGGAATCTCGTGAACGCGGAATTTTAATTCGTAGAAATTATGAATTTTAAATTTCCACGAATAAAAATTTTAATACTATGTTTTTACCAAATTTGCAGTTCCTTGTTTAAGTGATTTGTAGTCCGCAAATAAATTGACTGTCCAATTAGACGAACATAATCCAATAGCAGAATGTTTCCATTGCATATTCCTAAAATATGCAATTCAAAAACACTATATTCATAAAATACGTTCCTAATTACTCCAATAAGTACGGTCTCCGATCCTTCCTCGTCGCCGCCTCACTTGCTTGGAATCAGATCTCACTCGACGTCCGCCGCGCTCCCTCCTTTATTGCATTCAAATGCTGTCTCCGTACCCACCTCCTTGACACATGATTTAGAGATTTTTGTTGTGGTCATGTAAGCGTGCGCTGGCACGCATTTGCCACGTAAAAATACTCTTTTTTAAAAAGCCATAACATTGCTGCTACAATAAACTAGACACATGTGATCGGGATTCATTTTTCTGCATGTGGTCTCACGTTTTATGTCATAATTACTTGGGAACTGTACAGTAAAGACATCTTTTTTCAGTCGTAGTTTCATGCAGAATACACATTTGCCGTTTTGCGTTAATTTAATCGTAACTCTACTTGCACCATCATGTATTTTCTTAATCATCTCGAACTCTAAGGATTCTCCAGTCCCGTTATTATAATTCCCATCACTATCAATTGTACCTTAGACTCTGCACTCACGTTCTACTATCTTATTTACTTTCCCCGAAATGCAATCCGTACCTCCTGCACTGAACGATTTATTCCTCCTATCTTCGAAATTTCGACACATCCATATTTGGCAGCAGTAGTTCCTCTAATCTGCTGTACGATCAATTTCCTATTGTATATATATACAATATTTGATCGGGTTGTTTTTGCGAATGTGTACGCGGTCAGCACTTTTAGCAAGATACCTCTTGCATGACAGTACAAGTTCGTGCAGGTAGATGCGGGCCCTAAATACTCATGTGCCCACGGTAGTAGTAAATTCCATATCTTCTTTGAAAGAATCATTTTGCAAACGCGCAGCAGATACCCAGACACTAATAGCCCGCGGCTTGGTCGCTATTTTATTGAGTGGCAGTTGATATATCGACGACGGTGTTTTGGTGAATTTTGAGATCACCACAATATAGCTATGTTGACGTCTTTCCTGTACTTTCTGCTCGCAATGTTGTCTTGTCTTATCGTCGCTGTTATTGTTGACCTAATTCTCTGTAGCAGTCGCCTTCGTATTGCTGTTCTGCAATGTAGAACAGAGTAGGGCAGGCATCCCCTCGTCGTACGCATCATCACACTCCCACAAACACAATACACACGCATACAATAGAGAGAGAAACGTTGTAGATACAACAGCAGCTGCTAGCTTTACATTTAGTGCAAACTTTTGCTCTCTTCCTATATAGTAGCAGATAAATAATATACATACAGAATATGATAGATAGAGAGAGCGAGGTATTCAGCGATTGATAGAGTTATCTCGTCGGTCTTTGAAACTAGTTTCTACGTATATTATACACAACAATACATTTAATGTATATTGATAAAGAGAGAGAGTGAAGCTGCCTACTATTTCTACTGCGTAGTATTGTGTGAAATATATATATATGTATAACTGATAAAACGCATTTATGCCGATGTGTACTTGAACTGTTTTGTTTTTCTACAGAAGAATTCATCACTTATATGGAGAGCCTTCTTCAGCTGAAGCGACGACTTTCTCACTGGACCAATACCGCTGACGGCATACTCGCTAACAATGGTGGTGGCGTTGACGATGATTACTACGTAGTAGATACGAACGACGAATGTGCCAGCAACAATACTGGTGGTGATGGTGGTGCACACACGACTACAGACGACGATATATGCAACAGACAGAACACCAACATCGAAAATAAACCATCGCAAATGAGTGGCCAAGAAAGAATAATAGGAGGAGGAAGTGGTGGTGGTGGTGGTGGACGTAAGTATAAATACTCTACTTTTTTAGTTGAAAATGCAAAATCAAGGTAAATGGATTAGCGGCGGGCTTCGTCAACCACACTGTTACTCTTAAGTTTAAATGTCCCAGAACGTTTTTGTATTGATGATCTAATTTCCGGTAGTGGCTGTGATACAGCCACAAGAGACCTGATTTTATTAAAAGTTTAAGTAAAAATATTATAACATATTTTTTAATTTCCACTACAATCTCAAGTGATACAGTAATCAGCAGTTCCTCCTGAGACATCGGATGTTATTCAATTCAGTCAATTCATTCAAAATATTGACTTTTTTAAATTTCAAGTTTTTATTTTAATTTTATATAAGTTATATAGCAATTATTTATTATTTAATTATTTGAATTTTAATTAGCATCATTTTTAACTTTAAAAAAATTCTAAGTAATTTATATAAACTCATATAATTATCTATTATTTATAGTTATTTATTTATATAAATAAATAATTATTAATAATTAAATAATTAATTTATAGTAAAAATAAAAAAAAGTAAACTCAGTTGATCTCTAAATTAGTAATTATCGTTTCAGCGTAATTTAATAATTGAGTTGAATCGCTCGAGGCTATTATTGTTAGGTTTTGATGTAATCTTTCCGTTCCCAAACATATATAAGAAAATACACACTGAAGAAGGATCCAGATAGATCCGAAACGTTTGTTCTTTAAATAAGTTCTCTCATTCATAACCTGATTATCTATTCTATTATGTTATATTATAAATTGATATATTTTGGTAATTTTTTAATTAATATAATCTTTTAAAATTGCCATTTGAGTGTTTTTTGAAGAGGCAGATCGCATTGGCGAAAGTTCGAAAATAAAATTATTTCTACGGCAGGTATTATACCTGCCGTATCCATTAAGGATCCAACGAGTGCAGCGACAATTCAGCAACAACCTCTGCCTAGTGTTTAAGGATGGTCCGCACAGCAATTTGATCTGGTTAAGAGCGTAAGCCTCAGACAATTAAGCAAAGTGTCGGAAACGCCTTTATTCACAATGTCACATAGGCAACCGAAACGGCCAGTGAGCACTTCATTCTACTGATATGTGTTGCCGGGTACTCATTTGTCGTCTAGAAGTGATATGGTGACTGAAAGTCGTTTATCGAAGTCCAGTCTATCAAGCAACACCATTTTGTATAAATGCGTATTTCGTAAGAAATCCTGGACCGTTGTCTACTTAGCAAATCCGTCCACTATTATAACAAGATCAAAAACAAAATATTTTTAACATAATTTGACAGAATATTTGATTGTGAGTTTGAATTAATTAATGAATAAGGTGACCACATAAATTTTTCAATGTTGCCATGAATTTGTGCATGTCTTACTCCTATATACACCTATATACTGAATTATTACATATATGTTCGTATTTTGAAATAAAATAATATATATAGATAGTTGACAATATTTCCAGTCACTTGATGAAAATGACATTTCGTGTTTTCTTTTATTTAGATCATGCAATACGGAAGATAAAAATTGTCCGCACTGAAGGTACAATCAATTACGACATTGTTGATTCATTTGGAAAGGTATGTAATACTATGGTAAATCATCAATCCGCTACTAATCCTATGCAGCAACAACCACATCCCTTAGCCGGCCAGAAGCCATTTACGTCTCCTTTTATCGTCCGCGTTGAGCCTTTACCTAAACAACGTGATGCATTACGTAGGCAGTTCGGAGTACACCAGCAACAGCGATCTTATCAATATCAGTGCCAACCACAGCAGAGAGGGTTGTTTCAATCGAATGATCACAAAACCTTTAGTCTTGCAAAATGTGAGCCATCACATTTTACAAACCTAGCTCAATCCGATAATAATGACTATATGTGTCAAACGACAGACGGCGGTAGCACGGATAACGATAAGATGTACATGGGCAACGCTGGTAGCGGTAATGCAATGAGAAAGTTTCCTTTTAGACAGCGCCGTTCAGTGAATCCCTCAATTACTGATGAGGAAGTTAGATCGGCGTACGCCAAATTACGTCTTACTCTGCCAAATTGTTCTTATGACGAGATGTCTGAATCTGAGAGGGGTGTGTACAGGTTTGTACGACGTAGACTGATGAACAAAAACAGTGCAAGACAGAGTCGATTACGACGAAAAGAACTTTTCAAAGAATACGAAAATACAATCAATCTCCAGGCTCAAAATCTACAAAAGACTGAAAATAAACTTCGTCTGCTATTGAAGTGTTTCCTAAACGCAGTGACACTTATTTCATTACAGAGCATTCCACAGATGATCGATCCGAACAATTTTATTGTCGATCAACAGCAATCGTCTTCTAACAGTTGTGCTATACCACATAATTCTAATTTGGATGGCAGAAAGAAATGTGAGCAGTGCTACAAGGTTCACTTGTTCAATGAAGCAATGCTCGATGCTGTAAGTATGTTCGAACAAGATTACTACAGTGAATCAGAGGGAATTCAACAACTATTAGTGGAGCTTCGTGTCTGCAGTCAAGAGCAGCCAATGCATCAACTATTTCAACGTCAGGAAAGAGTACTGCACAATATTTTTTCAAAGAGTATAAAGAATAATCTTTGTAATGAAGCTGTGGAAGGCAGCGATGTCATTCCTATATGGAAGTTTAATTTGATAACGTCAAATGCATTGCGTTCTGCGTGGTCCATTTTTCTAGGACCAGACGAACAAGACCTGTTGTTCGAACACCACGAGCAGCAACTGCAGCCAATCAAAGAAGAAACTCCGACATCAACCTATTTCGAAAGTGTTGTTAACGATTTGTTTGATCCTATTAAACATGCTGAATTGTTAAAATCATTACGCACTGATGATATCAACGGCACGCCTACTTGTAAACTTTCGACCGACAACGAACAACATCACTGCTAAACGTTGCCTACTAGATAACAAGCCGATGATGAAGGTCATTGAGGAAACTTTGTTTTGGCATTAAAATTTTTGTTTTAATAGTCAGTTTTTAAATTGCTGCCCTCCTCCTCCTCTTATTTCCATAGGTATACTGCACGCCGTGCAATCTATACGGATGGCACTTGGGATTATCGTTGTCGGCAGCGATAATAGTAGTACTTGATATTTTTATTACCATTTTTGCTAATTTTACCATGTAAATATATGTAATAAAACAATCTTCTTTATTCGTCGATGATATTTATTTATAAATCGATATTCAACTTTTGTTAACAGGATTAAATGAAACATTTTATTAAAATTTATAGTCGTAACCGAACGTTTGACATGCAGGTATCTTAATCAACCCACTACAATGGCGAGATAGTATATTGTATATTATAAAATACTTAAAGTAATTAAATTACATTTTAAAAAATATTGCAAGGTAATCGAAATTAATACTGGTATAAAACACTATTTCAGTATTAATTCTACAAAAGAATTTTTAGAACAGACAAAAGGAATAAATTTTCAAAATATAAATACATACGATTTTAGTACGCTTTATACAAATCTAGATTTAGTAGATATTAAAGATGCATTAGAAAAATTAATCTTATATTCGGAAAAAGATATACATATATATGTTATAATAATTATAACGCCTATCTAACAAAAATTAAACCATCAAGTAAATATAAATATATGGATAAAATTGAATTAATAGAATCCTTAAATATTTTGATAAATCAAAATTATTTAAAAGTAGGGACATATATATTTAGACAAGTAAAAGGTGTTCCAATGGGTGGTAATAGTAGCCCAATTATAGCTGACTTGTTTTTAAGCTTTATAGAATATGAATTTGTTCATAACTGTGTAAAAACTAAATCTAAACAATATAAATATATGTTTCGATACATTGATGATATATGTGTATTTAATTCCAATAATTTTTATAATATTAGTGAGCACATTTATCTAAAAAGCCTTATTCTTAATAAAACCAATATTAATGATAAAGAAAGTGTATATCTAGATATGAACATTAAATTAACATTAACTAAAACTACTATTAATTTATATCGTAAATATGACATATTTAAATTTACAAGAAACATATTTTTGCATGAGCATTCATGCATACCATATAATATAAAATATAATACATTAAATAATGAAATTTTATGAATTGACATCGATTTAAACTACTTATATGGTACAGATTACATATTTAAATTTACAAGAAACATTTTTGCATTTGCAATCATGCAAACCATATCATATAAGTAGATTTAATAAAATATTAAATATTTTAATATTAAATATAATTCATCGTAAAGATATCGTAAGAATGCTTTAACATGCTGTAAACTTTAAACATGATGACTAGCTGGATTCTTTATAGACCATCCGAGTATTACAGCATGTTGAAACGTTAGTGCTGTGCCGACGCCCTGATGATCTACTGAGTATTAATATCGGCGCAAGATTTTGTTGGTGTTTAGAACGTGCTGCAACCGGTTCGTGGCAATATTCGTACACTAGTTTGCAGGCTCGTTTAGGATTAAAGCAAAGAACAGTATAACATCCTTACATTTAACAGATTAAATGGCCTGCTCTGTAAATCTATTTCAAAGTGTTAGACTGTAAGGATTATAAATTCTCAGGAAAGTTTCGTGCAATTTTTTAACGACTAGCTGGATTCGTTATAGACCATCTAAGTATTACATCATGTTGAAACGTTAGTACTCAGTGCCTGCACTCTGAGGATCCATTGCGTACTAACGACGGTAAGGATGATGTTAGGGGTTAAATCGTGCTGCACATGGTTTATGACGATATTCGAACACTAATATGCGGACATGTTTAGGATTGAAGCATAGAGCAGCATAACATTCTTACATTTCACAGATTAAATGACCTGCTTTTGAAAATCTATTTCGAAAAGTGTCAGAGCAATAATGAGTCTACAAATTCGCAAAAATATGTTGTGCAATTTTTTAACGACTAGTTGGATTCTAAATTGGCAAGGCACTCGACCTCATTGTTGTCCCCCGATCGTTTTGCTGCCTACACCTCACTGCACATATCCGATCCTGGGTTATCCGATCACTTTCTCGTTACTCTTGATATCACTTCCAACCACTCTCCGCCTCACACAACAACCATCCTACGTCGCTCTTGGAGAAATCTTGACATCCCCCTTCTCTGCCATGCCTTACTCAAATCGTCTCTATTTTTTCTCACAATAACACCTTCCTCTTCTTACGATCTTTGCTTTCTTTTCGAGTTTGTACTCACATGCACTATCGATCTTTTCTTGACCTTCAAGCCTCGCCCTCACCGTGTCTTGCTCCGTGCTCCATGGTTCGACATTCAATGCCTTCTCTTAAAGCATCGACTCCGTCATGCTTTTTGAGTCTATCACCGCTCTCAGACATGATATCCGCTCGTTCACTCCGTCTCTCCGTGATTTCTATCTTTCTCTTCGTCGATTTCATCTCCACCCACTACTTAAGAAGCATCGTTTTTATTTGGCTTTATATTTATGTTTATAAAATAAACAGTTGAAAATTTAAAATTTTTAATTTACATCTAAAGTTTATAATTTATTATTATTATTTATTATTATAACATACAAGACTATAGCTATGCAGCTGTTTTGTCCGCTCATGGTAAAACCAATTTTATGTCAACAAAATCTTAATCCGGATACAGGATATTGAAATTAGAATCTGTGCAAAGCCATGTAATTAGCGTTTTCTTTAAATGCACTCTATTTGATATGTTGATGATGTTATCGGGAAGTTTGTTCCAAACTTCCCGATAAAAAGGCGATGAAAAAGGCGATATAGTCTTTCGAGTTTGCGTGATGCAGGGTTCTCACAGTAAGAGAGTGACCTCGTTTAGTAGTTCGCTGGAATGCTACACACAGTCGACCGGCAATCCGTAACGCTCGAATAACATATCCCTAAAACAAAATATCAAGACATACTATACTAGTACGAACTGAAGGAACTCCTATATTGCGCAAGCGGTCCTTATAAGACAATTTCCTGATGGAATGGCACGATCTCGTCAACCTACGGAGGACATTTTCAAGCTCATTAGTCTCACCACGTGTACATGGAAATACTGCAGAGATACAATATTCAATAATAGGACGAATAAGTGAATTGTATATTATTTTAAGACAGGAAGCTGATGGATTACAAAAACACCTCCGGACCACATAGCTAAGTTTCCTGGTCGTTTGGATGATTCTGTCCGTGTTTGGACGACTCTTCAATGACTCGTGCACAAGTATTTTCAAATCTCTTGTGCATTGTACCTGCGTAATTGTCTCGGAACCTAATTTATATCTGAAAGGAAATTTCTTATGTCCTAAGTGCATGTGGCAGCACTTTGATATATTTAACATAAGTCCTGTCTCATTACTCCACCTAACAATATTATCTAAATCTTCCTGGAGCAGAAAACAGTCATGATACGATTGAATGCACCGCCATAACTTGAGGTCATCCGCAAACGCTAGGATTTTGCATCTCAGTCTTAATAACAGATCCTGAAGGAAAATGTTGAACAGTAAAGGGCCGAGAACCGTACCTTGAGGCACTCCGGCACAAACATGACGTTGTGAAGAAACACTACTGCCTAGCCTCACTTGATATGACCGACCCTTCAATAACGAACTAATCCAACGAACTACATGGGGATCGATACCGTATTTAGCCAAAACTACTAGCAGAGGATCATGTGGTACTCGGTCAAACGCCCGGCTAAAATCGATAAAAATTACATCGACCCCACACCCATCCGCTACTACATCTGCCCAATTTTCACGAGCCATAATTAAATTACTGAGGCATGTTCGACCAGTGCGAAATCCATGTTGAGAAGGGTGCAAAAGTTTAAATTTATCCATATGAGAAGTTATGTATTTATCCACGAACCTTTCAAGGCATTTACATACAACGCTTGTCAGACTTACAAGACGATAATTGGACGGGTCTTCTCTGTTTCCTTTTTTGTATATAGGAGTAATGTGAGATCGCTTCCACTGATCAGGGATGTATGATGTACATAGAGACATGTTAAACATCTCTGATAATGGGAATGCTAGCAGGTCATGGAGTTTTTGAAGAATAAAAGGATTAATGTCGTCCGGCCCAGCCGACGTGTAACAAGATAATTTACGCAATTCCCGTGATACCTCTGCTGGAGAAATTAATGGCATATGGGAGACGAATGTCTCAGGAATTTGCGCTGGACGAAAATCTGTAATTGGAGTGGGACAAAAAAGATCAAAGGCCTTTACCAACATACTCACAACTTCATCAGGATCTCTTGTAATCTTACCGACATGGGTCAAAAGGGAAATTGATGGAATAACTTTTCTACTTTTATTTACATAGCTCCAGAACGACTTGGAAGAAACTTTATATAATTCCAGGATTTTCGATTCGTGCTTTTGACTCTAACAATTTCATATAGTTGAAGCGACGACAATACTGTAAAAAAGGATTTATTTTAACGTGGCAAATTACATGACCACAAAAAGACAAGACTGTGAATCAGGTGTCGAGAAGGTGTGAACGGAGGAGGTGTTTGAATGTGATAAAGGAGGGGCGCGGCGGACGTCGAGAGGGAGTTGATTCCAGGCGAGTGAGGCGGCGACGAGGAAGGATCGGAGACCGTAGTTGTTGGAGTAATTAGGAACGTGGAGTAAGAAGGTATGACAGGAACGAAGCGATAGCGAGTTGGGGCGAGAATCGTCTAAGAAAGGAAGGTTGATGAACGATGGGGAGCCGACAGTGATGAGACGAAAGGTAACGAGAAGAAGGCGGAGTTTGATGCGGATGTAGATGGTGGGCCAAGAGAGTTGGGCAAAATATGTGGATGTGTGGTCGAAGCGACGGAGACGAAAGAGCACTCGAACGGCGGTGTTGATTATTCGTTGTAGGGGTAGAATGATGGATTTTGGAGAATTGGCGAAAAGGCTAAGGCAGTAATCGATTTTAGGGAAAAGAAGCGATGAAAGAAGAGACGTACAAGAACGGAAGTCGATAAGGGGGCGGATACGGCGGATGTCACGGAGAATTAAGTTAGATGAGCGGACCTTGTCACGGACGAAGGGTTTAAGGGAAAGGTGATCATCGAAATGGAAGCCTAAGAAAGTGAGATTGTGGACTATGGGGATGATCGATGAGGCAAAATATACAGTGGGAGGAGATATGTTTGGTTTACGGGGAAGGATCCACATTATTTTGGACATTTCGGGGTTTAAAGCGAGATGGAGATTGGAGAGACGTTCGTAGATAGAAGAAAGACAGTTAACGGCAGAAATACCGATATCGTGAATGCGATGTGCGGGTGCATGAGCATAGATTAGAATGTCATCGGCGTATTGCATGATCTCAAAGGAGTAAGGTTTGATAAACGGAGATAGATCGCCAAGCAGAAGAGAGAAAAGCAGGGGACCTAGGACTGAACCTTGTGGGACCCCGCAAAAAATAGGGATGGGATGGGAGGATGATGAATTAGAACAGACGCGAAAGGAACCGTCGGATCGATATGAGGCGAACCATGCTACGGAGGAGGAAGAAAGCCCCTTATCATAACGAATGCGAGAAAGGAGGACGGAGTGGTCGACAATGTCGAATGCGGAGGAGAGGTCGATGGAGATGAGAACACTATATAGAGCCTTCTCTCGAGAAATGAGTAAGTTGTTGTCCCCTTTAATGCATGCGATTTCTGTGGAGTGATTAGAGCGGAAAGCGGATTGGATAGGAGGGTACAGATTGGATGAGGAGAGATAAGCGTTGATCTGTGTTAAGATGATGCGTTCTAAGAGCTTAGAAAGAGTAGGGAGTAGTGAAATGGGGCGATAGCTGGAAGGAAGGGAGGGGTCGAGCGATTGTTTCTCAAGGAGGGGACGAACGATTGCAGGTTTCCAGTGTGAAGGGAAGATACAACTGCGGATGGACGAGTTAAACAAGGTTGTGAGAAATAGGGATATCGATAAGCATATAGATTTTAATATGTGAGTAGGCAGGGGATCGGCAGGTGAGGTTTTGTTGGGCAAGGACATAAGGACAGATGATACTTCTGTAGGTGAGACAAGGAGACGATGAAAGAGTTCCGGAAGGATGAGGCTAGACTGGCAGAGTGGGATAGGATGGAGACCAAGGTGAGAGAGCAACGTAGATACTTTAGTCTGGAGAAATGACGAATAATCATTGGCATTGATGTTGCACGTCGAAGAGGAGCGAGCAAGGACTGAGTTAAAAGTATGCCAGAGAGTCTTAGAGTTGAATGAAGTGATGATTTCATGCTGCCAGGAGTTGCATTTGGTACGTAGTAGGTTGAGATGAGACCGGCGAAGAGCAAGATAGGAATCACGGAAAGACGGAGTGATCGAGTGGAAATTACGTCTGAGAGAGCGGTGATATACTCGAAAAGCATGGCGGAGTTGACGCTTTGAGAGTAGGCATTGGATGTCAAACCATGGGGCACGGTGCAAGCGACGGTGTGGGTGAGACTCGAAGGGCAAGATAATATCGATAGCGGATGTGAGTTCAGAGTCGAAAAGAAAGGCGAGATCGTGAGGATATGAATATGTTATTGTGGGTAATGATTGAGACGATTTGAGTAAGGCAGAGCGGAGAATGGAGAGATCAAGATTTCTCCAAGGCGACGTAGGATTGTAGGTGTGTGAGGAGGGGTGTGGTTGTGAGTGAGATCAAGGGTGATAAGAAAGTGATCGGATAGACCAGGATCAGAGATGGACAGTGAGGTGTGGGCAGCAAAATGATCGGGGACAGCGATGATGTCGAGTGCCCCGCCAAGTATATGTGGGGGCAGTGGAGATTAGTTTGTAATTGTAGTTGGATAGAATGTTGATGAACCGGATGGAATGTGTGGAAGAGGGGCGGTCTAGGCGGATATTGAAGTCGCCTAGAACGAGTGAAGGGATTGAGGACAAAGCACAATGAGAAAGGAGGTCACCGAGTTCGGTAAAAAATAAGGCAGTAGGAGCTGATGAACCAGGACGGTATACAATGGCGAGATCTAGAGTGATCGGGTTAGAATAACGACAAGTGAGCAATTCAAAAGAGCAAGGACTGAAAGGGGGATTGATTTTGCGAAGAGACGCGGGGTGACGCGCGAATGCGACGATGCCGCCATGATTAGAGAATTTAGAAGGGCATGAGCTGAGGGGGCGGGCGGATTCGACTAGGGAGCAACCGGTAGAGAGCAGACGGTGAATGGAAAGGTCGTCGGAATCTGAGTGCCAGGATTCGGTGAGGCAGAGGAGTTCGATGGATTGCTTGGTTAATAGGTTGAGGATAAGGTCGGATTTATTGAGAATAGATCTAGTATTAAGGAGACCGAGGCGGAAACCGTGTGATGTGGCAAAAGATTCTAGTGGAGAAGACACTTAGGAGAGATGGAGCGCCATCGAATTTTTGGACGGGTGTTGACAACTTGAAAATTTCCGTCTATGTTTCGGATTGAGAGTGAGGTTTCGCCGTTTTCCTCGCGACGGCGTTTTTCGATGCGGGCTGAAGAGATTTGAGCGATTTCAGAAGGGGCGCGATCGGGGAAAATTCGAGTGGTTGAAGATGACATGAGTTTGAATCGTTGAGAGACGACAGAAGACGCGTGAGAGCGATGCTTGAAAACTATTTTTAGGAGAGGGGGCTGGGAAGGATTAGATTGAGAAGATTTGTTTAGACGGATAAATGCGACAGGAGAAATGTCCTTGAAAAATGAAGGTTTACCCGCAGGGACAATAGACGAGAGGATGGATCTGAAGGCGGAAACATCGTGGTCTAGACGTGCTTGTGGAGATAAGGAGTTAGAAGGCGTGATATTAGTGACAATGACGCAACGATCGCGAGAAGCAAAGCGCTTCCGTAAAGGAAGACGACTGACGTGAGTAGGTGAGATCACGATAGAAGAGCTGGCAGTTGATGATTTGGAGGGATTTGGTTTGACGACTGGAGACATAGATGATAATGATAATAAAGAGGGTGGCAAGCGATGTGATGAAAGGTTATGAGTGGAAGGATAGTGGAGGTTGGTGGAGGTGATTTTGATTGATGGATGCAAGATATTGAGAGACGAGACGGGAAGGACGGGACGTGGGGTATCGGGGAGTGAATATACATTAGTTGTAACAATTTGCGACTCCGTCACTGTCTCGGTAGATTTATCATAAACTGGACAAAATCCATCTTGCTGCGATACATTTTGCGACTCCTTCACTGTCTCAGTAGATTTGTCAGAAATTTGAGAAATTCGATCATGCTGCGATGCCATTTCCAATTGCTCTAATCGTTTTATTAACAAGTTGATTTGTTTCGCCGCACAGAATCCGCAGTAGAACGGTGGCCCGCCACAAGTTTACTGTAGATATTCTAACCGAAGTGCCTGATTATTCAGAGATGATTTAAAGAGTTTATTCCGTTTTCTTAAAAGTCCCACTACCTCATCGTCCAACCAAGCAGGCTTGCGTTTAGCGAGGTTTTGTAAGGGTTTCAATGGAGCGACGCAGTCTGTGATATATTTGAGGTAAGCTGATAACGTATCTCAATCACGAACATGGGTAATGTCACTATTGTTAAGACCCGTTCTAATTGCGAGCGTACGTAATAAATCAATATCCACTTTGTACCAGTTACGTTTCAGATGTTTAGTTTCGGCAGGGGATACATTGACAAGAGCACTAGAAGTAAACTTAAGACAAGATGGTCACTAAGACCTATGGGAGGATCATATTGAATTTCATGGACATCTAGTAGAGATTTACTAAAAACTAAATCTAGCAAGGAAGAACTATGTCCCATAAACCGGGTTGCCTGAGTTACGTGTTGTATAAGAGATAGATCATCAACGAGAAAGTTCCATAATTAGGTATCCAAATGGCATCCACCTTGATGACATTCGAATGGGATATTCCCTGTTATATTAGGAATATTGAAGTCTCCAAGAAGGATAAAATTTGACGACTTTGTGAGATCAGTAAGATACTCAATTAAACTTGGTTTTAAGCAAGATGAGCGTGGAGCACGATAGCATACACAAATGGTCATGGTGATGTCACCTGATTATATCATTAAAGAAAGTAACTCCATTCGTCCGACGTAATATGACATGGAGTTTCTTACGATAATTCTGTTAGCGACGTAAAAGGCAACTCCACCACCTCTACATTTATCATGTCGGTATGTTCTAAATAATGAGAAGCCTGGGATGGCAACACAAGCATCACTAATCCCACTGTGTAGCCAAGTTTCAGTAATTGCAAAAATCGACATATTGCTGTGTGACAAATAACAACTAAACTCATCAAACTTAGAGAGTAAGCTGCGAACGTTAGAACATGCAATTTTCAGGGGATGTCTACTACTATTCTTTAAGTCTCATGCAGGACACCATGGAATGAAATTAAGTCACCTAAGACGCTACACCGTGAGTATTTAGGACTAACTTATCCCAACGTACAAATGGACGTCGTCGGACCACCTGAAAATTTCGGATACAGAGATCATTTTCACCTTGTTGACGCCTGTCGTTTAGTTCTTTTTTTAGCGAGAGATAGTTGTTCGCGCTCTTCGACCGATAGATCCTTATATATTCGCACAGAATTACCCATTAGTCTAAAAGCTCTACTAATGATAATATTAGCTTGATCATTTGAAGCACAGACCAATCGAAGCAGTCTATTTCTACCATTATCATACTTTTTACCTATTCTATGAAGGGCCAATACCTCCAAGGATTCTGCTAAATGTTTCTCTCCATCTAGAAAAATACTAGACAAGATATTTTTCACTGAAAGAACGTCGTCATTCACACGGTTTTGAGAAATGACGGATTTGGACTCGTTGATATTAGCGAAAATTACACATCTTAATCTGTTTAGGTTAGATCTCGTCCACTTTATGTTATTCTAACGTGCGGGCCGGTCAGGTGTCTGCCCCGGGTAACTTGCCGCAGGAGAGACTCTACTCAACGGGGAGACAGTAGTTGTAGATTTGTTTAGGTAAGTTGTTGCATCAGCGCGTGTAGATCGTGTTGTTGCACTTGGATAGATCGTGCTTGTAGCACAAGGTCCAATTGCAATAGTGCTAGATTCCAATCCAAGCTCAGGGTTACTATTTTGTCTAACAAAGCGGTTGGGACTATGTGGCGAGAAAATTCTTGCGTGAGTATGGGATGTCCTATTCAAGTTCGACCGATCGGATACCGGGTAACTAGAAATGTTGCACTCGCATGAAGTACACGGATTCGTTGAAATATGAGCATTATATCTTCTTGCTACAGGTAATACAAGTCTATCATGGTCACGTTTATCAGATCTAGAATCGGTGTCCGGGGAAATTGTCATGGTTGCAACATCATTACCAGGTACAAAATACTTCGATAATCCTGATATACCACTGGGTGAGATAAATTCCAGTAGATTATCTAGTATTGTATTTGAGTGGTTGATTTTATTTTTTATTTATATCTAGCAATCACAAGAATATCGTCTAAACAGTAGACAGCTAGCATCATACTTTATTATTTGCTCTAAATAAAATTATTTTTTTTGTGATTAAGATGATATTTTTGGTCGAACTATTTTTAGTTGCAGGCATTATAAAGCGATCATATATTTTCTTCTTCCCGAATTTAAGTTAAACTTTACAAAACTCAAATACTGATTGAATGAACGCAATCATATAATTGCGAAGATACTTAAAATTTTCCATAAATTTAATAATTTGATTTAATAAAAGAATTATACTTTTGGAGTTTATAAATTCACGCAAATAACAGTATTTTTGAAAATGTATAATTTTAATTTCGAGGTGACTTAAAATCTTGAATTAGCTGTTTTTTTATTTTATTTAATTGAAATGTGATCCACAAAGCAAATGGAAATTGAATTTATTTGACATACTTTAACAGAACAAATCTAGCATTAAGAATATTTAAAAATAATATTTAAATATATAATATAATATGTAACCCAGTACTTTATATCCAATATAAAGATCTGGATTCGAAATGAGAACGAGTGGTGGTTGCTGCAGTATCCATGGTTCTGATATATATACTTAATGATATTTTTTAATTTTTTTCTTGTATTAATTTGTTTTTTTGTGAGCGGTCAAACAGCCTTATGGCTATGACCTGTAGTAATAATAATTATATTTATTTTAACTCTCAAGATTTTCCAAGTTTTCTGTGAAAATAAATTTATTTCAATTAAAATTAATTCAATTTTCTTTTGTTTGAATTTCCGATTCAATAAAATTAAATAATCTCAATAACTTAATTATTACTGTTACATAATTGGAAGTTTCTGCATCCATTCTGAATCTGTTATGCCGAAATAAAGTTGTCTAACACCAATTTCTAACTTTACAAATTAATTGACTTTAGGAAAGATTACCACATAAACATAACTTCCATAATCTCCTGATATTGCCATAATATGTAATATCGTATTCGAAAAAATAGATGGTTATTTAGAAAATAAATATCTAATATAACCATATATGAATTTTGAGATAACAAATGTCAAGTCCATAATTAATTATAAATGCAAGGTATCTGGTCTATAGAAGAACTGATACTCATTTACCAAAGTGTTCTTTCAGTTACAGTATAACAGTCTTACAGTGCTTTACATATATGCTTTTAGTAGAAGTGGATGCGATCAATCGATACTAAAATGTGAGGTAGGCCTATACAATGTATAGGCCGACGAATTACGGAAGCTACCGTGGACCGAAGGGAACCATTTTGGCTAAATAAAGAATAGGATTAGAGATACAGTGAGGAAACGCCTACTGCATCATGGGGACATAGAAGAATAGTAAAATTGGCTAACCCATGTGGGCAGGTTATACTTACCAGCTATAGATTTTTTTCTGATTTGTTTATGAAAATTATTTATTATTTTAAAAAATTGTGATTTTTGATTGCTGCAAACTGATGTAATTTAGATAACGTTGACTTGAAATGAAAAATAATTTACTTAAATGTTAAATATCTCGTTTGTAATGCTTTGCTAATTATTAAATAAGGAAGCAACATAATTTTTAATTTTAGTAAAATTGCGTATTAATTCAAATCAATAAATTAAGTTAAATATTTTATCGAAACAGTTCAGATTTGACGAAAAGTTATTTGTCGCTATTTTCGTAGCAGAATATGACTACTCATTCTATAATTGTTCTTGATAGTTGTATCCAAATTTGTTCTTCCTGTTAACAATGCAGTCAGCGTAATGTTCAAAATGAGATTTAAACGAAATGTATGAAATGTCTCCTCATCTGCATTCAACATATGTTTTCATAAATGCCAATTGCTTTCAGAACGGCATGCCATATATGAGGCAGCTTGTTTTGGTGTAAGAAACCAACTGTAATTGGAGTTTTCAATAGGTAGCAAATCCGATTCTAAATTAAATTCAGCTTCATTTGCATAATTAAATGCATTTTCTAATAGTCTTTTAGCTTCAAACTTAGTTAAGCGCTTTCTTAATATTAACGATTGCACCTTTTCCGCATTGCACAAGGTCATCAGTTCTGCAATTGGATTATCGTCTCTATCGAAATCTCGGTGTCTCCATGATCCGCTGAATGAATCAAATGTATACTGCGGTAGAAATTTCCATCCGTGGTTTCCGATAAATTCTAAAGCGTCGACTATGTGTTTGCATTGTATTTTGTTAAAAAAATATGATATATTTAAGCGGCAAAAACCAGGCTTTGAGATGGCCTGTGCTGGACAACTGGCGGTACCCGTGGTTCCAACACGATCTTTGCTACGGTGTGTTTGATAGTCAGTAAATTTAGAAGCAAGAATCTTTTCAAACACATTAAGTAGATCTTGTGTATATGGAGCAGCACACACGCAACCTGTCCTCGTTTGGATTCCAAACAGATCATTGAACAATTTTCCAACGAAGTTGTGATGTATTAGTTTTCCAGATTGAATATGCTTTATCAGAAAAGCAAATATCGGAAGACGATGTTCAGCATTAAGATCGCCAACAATATTCACAACTTTTGATTTACCGAAACGAGATTTTACAAGTTCCACTGCTTTGCGTTCTTGAGCTCGTATGTATTCAGTTCCAATGAGATCTTTTAGTCTAAATGTCATACCTGTTCGGATAATGCTAATTGGATTAACATCAGACCGGGTTATGTTTTCGGTAAGTATAGACTTCTTCACTGCAAGAATGCCAGGACAACCTGGTCCTCCTACAAATTTATGCATAGATAAGAATACAGCATCTTTGTAAGCCAAACCAGGCCGATCCATATCAATATCTATGTATGGAGCGGCTGTCGCATAATCCCAGAAAACGTAACCACCATATTTATGCACAATTTCGCAAACTGGATCAAAATCAGCCACGATACCTGTAATGTTGCTAGCAGCTGTTAGTGAGCATATTATTAAACGTTTTCCTTCGGCTTTCGCGTTATCTAGATGTGCTTTCAATTCTTGTATATCTACTTTCCCGCTAGTCCGACTGGTAAGACGAACCATTGGTAGACCTGACTCACGCCAAGGCAGCAGATTAGAATGGTGTTCATAAGCACTAACAATTATCAAACTGTTTGATTGGCTTTGTAATTTTGATAGTTGAAGCATTCTGATCAAGCAATTTACGGCTCCAGTACATCCAGAACCGACAAAGATAATATAATACAGTTCAAAGCTAGCATTCAGGCATTTCCTTACGATGTCTTCGGAGTCTTTGATGAACTTCTGCATCTGCATATTAATAAAACATCCGGCTGTGTTAATCGACGGTATACCATACATTGGAAGTATATGCTTTGTAATGAAATTTTCAATGAAAAGAAGTGGTCTACCGGATGCCGTATAGTCACAATAATGTACTTTCTTCACACCGAATGGACTAAAAAAAATTCCAGAATTTCGATCAATATCATTTCTTATTGTTTTACATAATCCTTCGCCTACCTTGCATTTCGATGCTGATTTGTATCTGCATTTCAATTTACGTACAACACCCCCACATAAATCCATTATTTCTGGACTATTTTTCTTAACCTTAAAAGAAAACGTACTTTATACTACATTTACATCGGTTTTTTCTAGATTCCAATAATATTGATACATATGTAAAGTTGCCTATGTGAGTTTGTTTCGCCTACAAGTAAAACAGATAAATCACACATTTATTACAATTTTACAAGTTACGGGAAATAATCAATTTCCAATAATCAATTTTTAATCATTTTGTAGATATTGCCGGGCAAAATGATTTTAGCTTCCAATATGCAGTTTTAAAATTGGTTTTACTATTTTCCGTCAAAGTTGATTAAATAAAATCGTGCATTTGTATTCGGAATGATACGTACGATATAAACTTTATTCAAAATAATAATAAGTGGTTTTTTAAACTGAATATAATGGGAAACTGGAATGAATATTACTCGAACAGCGCATAGTACCCGCACTTTATTACTAGGTTGATTATTTTATTGATTTATACGATCTTGTAATTAATTTTAATTTATTATTTTTATTCTTCTATTAACTTTTGAGATTAAACTAGCTAATTTTTATTTTTAATGTGAATTTCTAATGTTTGTTATGCCGATAGAAAATATTTTATGCTATAAATGTTTTAAAGGAATGTGCGATAGGGGTCAAAATAAACCATTACACGATCCTATTTGTTCTTTTTCCTCGGTAAATATCAGTCTTTCATTTTATTTTACTTTTTAAAACAACAGGTTTTCGTTCCAAGCGGTCGTGTCTTACTAACATGTTATCAGCCCGTTAATTGTGGACTGAGGCGACTAGCTCAGGTAAATGCGTCGACGTTATCTTTTAGATTTTTCAAAGGCAGTTGATCGAGTTTCGCACTCATATCTAATTATATCGCTATCTTACTATGGTGTTCCTTGTACCATCTGCAATTGGGTCCGGGAATTCCTTAGTCGACGTTTCTGCATAGTTAGAGTAGGGAACCACATTTCCACTACAAAATATGTAAATTGTGGAGTCCCCGAGTGTACTGTATTAGGTCCTCTCCCTTTTATCACATTTCTAAATGACTTATTATTACGTATCCAAAACCAATGCTTAACCTTTGCCGATTATGTAAAACTATGGTGCACTAGAAATAGTAAACTGGATGCTAAACTGCTGCAGAACGGCTTTAACCGCATTTATGAATGGAGTGAAGAAACTCAGATGAAGTTTAATATTAATAAATGCGTATGTATGAGGTTAGGTAGCGTTAGGATCGATCATGGTTACTACATTGGAGGAAAGATTCTGAATATTGGGTCTGAACAAAATGATTTGGGTGTAATAATACACAAGACACTAAAAACACGTTTGAATACTGACTTTGACGCAGTAAGGCAGTTTGAGCCTTGTATTGCAACAATAATTGCTTCTCGAGATTGAATCCTTCTGTCTTTAAACTCTTTAATTGTTCTTTGATTCGTCCACATCTTGAATATTGCATTCAAGCTGTTTTTCTATGCGCTAAAAACGAAATTACCGATCTTGAATAAGTGTTTCATCGCCGGTCTCGAATTTACTTTCATAATTCGTATTCGTATGATGACAGGTTATCCTTGTTAGATTTATCTTCAATGAGACAAAGACTACTGTATCTTGATCTCTTGGCAACGTGGGCAGTTGTCAAATCCTTTGAAGGATATTCCACAAATGTTATAAAGTTTAGAACAACAAATTGTCGTGGACATCGCCTAACCCTCTATAAATTTACCTCGAATAATGAGACACTCCCATCGTGTAATCAACATTTGGAATGCACTACCTGAGGAAGTTACTTGTGCCACCAGATATTCACATTTTAAACTTCAAGTAAGGAAGTGGATTCATGACAGCTCGAACTATTAATCAGTGTTGAACTACCCAATCGGCTGATTACATTCTGCATTTCGTTTTTTTATTTTTATTTTATTTATATCAACAGTAAACAGACTAAACATCAATTTGCGGCTTTGTCCTGTACTCAATAATAACAGTATAACAAAAGACTAATTAAATGTTATTAAATTACAACGACAGGATTGCATTGGTTTCTATTATGCACTATCAAGTATTTGTGCTGTCATTTTTATTCTTTTAAATACGAACATTTCTTAATTATTATTACTTAATTTTTTTAAATCATTTTTCAATTATCAATTGCAGAATCATCGATGCTATGAACGAACCACGTCATAGAATTTTTCATCATTTCTACAAACATTGAAGGTTCGCTCTTCCAACATAGTTTAAAATTAAGTTTAATAAAAGCCCAATTTAAAGAAACAATTTAAAGTTTCGTTTAGTTGACAAATTTGATTTTACAGCTTCGTTAATTAAATGTTTAATTCATCCTGCTCTAAAATTCCAAATAAAAAATATATTTAATATAGAAGCAAATCGAGTAGGATTACTTTCTTAATAAATTTTATAATGTCGTAGCTTATCCTAAATTTCAAGACAATTTTCGCTCAAAATGTTTTTGTTAATGAAATTTACATGTATTTGTTATTAAAATATTGCATTGATATCGCAATATTAAAATATTGCAAAGTTATATACATTTCATTTTTAAGCTTACCTGAAAAATTCACTGGCAGCCAGGTAAATTACTAAGTAGACGAAATTATTCTCAGAATTGTATTTGTAAAATTTGATATTCACAAATTTGTTTTTTTAAACCTTTCCTGACTTTTTTAAAGTCAGTAATTTGATTTGCTTCTATCATGCCTTGCCTTTTTTAGATAATCAAAAACAAATCAATCTTATGCATTTTCACTAATGCAATTGGCCTCTTAAGACAACACTTTTTTAAAACTATCTTTAATTATCCGCATGTAATTAAAGAAGCGCTGCACATTCAATTAGAACTTATAATAATTGAAGGCCACAGAAACAACTGGTCTTTAAAATTTCGACCACATGAAACACTAGTCAAGTAGCCTTAATCATATATATAGACACCTTGTATTCAATACTTACCCGCTACGCTCCAATTGTACGTCAAACTGACGTCGGCTTATCTCCTCGTTGGTTTAATCGAGAACTCAAACAAGCACTGGCTCGACGACGCAAGGCATATTGTAATTATAAAGCAGGTAACTCTAGTTTTGAGCAATACCGACAGTATAGAAACAGGGTAACATCCTTGAAGAGACGTACGAGAGTAATCTTTGAAAAGAAATTATCCCAACGATGTCGTCGTGATCCTGGCTCACTCTTCAAATACATTTCATCAAGAAAACGTATAGCTAACACTTTCTCCTCTATTCTCGATAGCCAAGGTGATTTGGTATTGGACTCAAAGAAAATTGCGAACGTATTCGGCACACACTTCACATCGCTGAATTCGTCACTGAATGCTTCACCGCAAATAACTGACAGTTTGTATTGTTTGGTAGCTAATACTACTTCTGACCTTGATAACTTCATTAGACCTGACTTAGTGTACAGCGAGTTGTCCCGTCTGAAATGCACATTAAGTGCTGGTCCGGATCTATTGCCGTCAGCATATCTTCGCAACCTAGCTGACATCATATACCTACCTCTATATAATATCTTCTGTGCAACACTTGTGCTAGGAAAGATTCCCTCAGACTGGAAGCGCTCTATTATCTGCCCAATATTAAAACAGGGGTCTCGTTCTGACATCTGTAACTACAGACCGATTAGCCTCACATGTGTCTGCTGTCGCGTACTGGAACGCTTACTTCTGCGAAAAGTCACCACTCACCTAGAAACGAACCATATTCTAGCCCCTGAACAACATGGTTTTCGAAAAAATCATTCAACGCTAACGAATTTGTTATTATCACACGATAGCTGGACCAGATATTATGATTCTGGTATTCCGGTTGACGCCATCTTCTTCGACTTCTCTAAGGCATTTGATACAGTCCTTCATGCTAATTTAATTCAAAAACTGCGTAATATCAACCTTGATGAGTGTTTAGTTCGCTGGATTATTGAATTTCTGTCTGACCGTCATTGCTTCGTAAGGGTAAACGACGAATTATCTGATCGCTTCCCTACAAATCTTGGAGTACCTCAAGGAACTATACTCGGTCCAGTTCTTTTCAGCATATACATTAACGACCTCATTCCTAAACTTGGATCTGAGTGTGTTCTTTATGCTGATGATTTAAAAATTTGGCGCCCCATATATTTGGACTCAGATGTTGACATCTTGCAGTATGATATTAACACCATAAATGACTGGTCGATTTTGAACGGGTTAAAATTCAATTTGAAAAAGTGTGCCTACATTTGTATATCAAGACGTCCGGCCGAGTCAGCTCATATTTATCATATAAACAACAGTGTTATTCTTAGGACGAACTCATACAGGGATTTAGGTGTTTATGTATGTTCTAACTTATCGACACGTTTACATACTGACACTACATGTTCCAAAGTGAGAAGAGTCATCGGCCTGATTCGCCGAGCTCTTGTTCATATTGACATCTCATGCTTTAAAACAATCTCACAAGCACTTATTTTGAGCATCCTCCTATATGCTTCGCCAGCTTGTTACCCAATCACCTTACGAGAACGTTATAATCTAGAGTCTGTATTCCGATCAGCAACTAAAATGGTAAAAGCGGTTAGACATATGGAATATCAAGATCGGCTCTCGAGTTTGGGAATGAGATCGCTTCAGTATCTGCGCGACAAGGCGGACCTGTGCCTAGCCTGGCAGATTTTACACGACAATCGCCATCCACTCAGATCGCTAATGCATACGCGCGATATAACCTCACTTCGTGGTCATCAGTTCATGCTAAAAACACAACGATTACGCTACAAACGAACATCCCTATACTTCCAACGAATCGTTAATACTTGGAACCACCTTGCTGACACAACAGTAGCATCCTCGAATCTGGCTTCTTTTAAACGAAATCTGGAGGAAGATCCCTTCTTGAAGACGAAGATCGAGTCAGAGAACATATGAACAATAGAAAGTACACTCTACATTTTCATTTTCTACATTTACTTTTTCTGATTGTGACGCAACTTGTAATGAGCCTTGCTGCTCACTTTGTTGTCTATTGATAATAATAATAATAATAATATGACCATCCTGCAGTGATTGAGTATGAAGAACATACTATAAATGCTTAAGTTAGTTTTCTAAAATCTTTTTGTCTGAAGAGGCCAATTGCATTGGCGAAAATTTACTAAATTTATTTTGTTTATTCAACTCTTGAGGATAAGCTAAGGCATTATAAAATTTATTAAGAAAATAATCCTACTCGATTTGCTTTTATATTAAATAGAAGCAAATTCTATTAAATAATAGAATTTGCTTCTATATTTAGAGCAGGATCAATAAAACATTAATTTTTTTTAAATAAACCATGCTCCAAAACTCAAAAAATATTATTAAATATTTATAAATATTATTAATATTTAATAAAAAAAATTATTTCGCCTAAGGAAATATTAAATTTGAACATATTGCACGTTTTGTTATATTTTCTCTTATACGAGTTGTTTTTCAGTAGCTAGATTGCTTTCAATATCTCCACTAATTATATTATTAAATATAATTCAAAAAATATTTTAAAATAATATTTTAAACAAATATTTTATTAAAACAAATATTTTAGAACAAAGAATATTTTATGAATATTTATCTAATATTTTATAAATATTTAAATATTTCAATGTTTATTTTTTTAACAAAAAAGGGAGCACATCTAGTTGTTTGATCGACTGCGATGTGGTGAACAAAATTATGGAAAGGATTTTGAACACCTTGATTTGCTGTGTCGTGAACTAACTATATATTTTGATTTTGTTGAACATTTTTCATAATTTTGTCTTAAGGATGATAGTACTTTGCTATCGAAAATTTAACTTTTAATAAAAATAATAATTTCACTCTCTCCAATAATTAAACATAATTTAAAAATTAGTGAACAATCAATTTATAATATTTTTTGATTTTTGGCAGGATAAATAAACACTAATTTATTTTTTATATTTTACTAGCTACTGATAGCATCATCAGAAACAAATTTCTGAAATATATAATGCAAGTAATATCTCATTAATATATGATGATATAATACATCAATAATATCTAATTTTTATATCCAAAAAGCTTTGCCATACTTTACTGAACTTTCAAAACTTTTAAAATTTTCAGAACTTTCAAAATCTTCAGAAAATTACACCATGATTTAGATCTAAAAATACAATCTTTCTAAATATAACATTTTTTTATTCAAAATGTTATAATCAATAAACACTAATTAAATTTCGCAAGTGGCTACTACACCATGAGAAACAAAAAGGAATTTTTTATTTTGATTGCTTGGTCTTAAACTTTTCCAATATTCTGGATAATTTCAAATCAGTGGATTCATAACACTGTTGGATGATCAAAAATAGCTGACGTTGATCAACTCTTTAATTTAGAATTTTGAAGGAGGTTTAATGAATACTAATTTTTTTATATTTAGCCAGCGACACAAATATATTGTTTTCAGGCAATACAGCTTGAACATGATTACTTTTTAACTATTATTAAAATTATTTTAAATTATTTAAAATACATTTAAAATTGTTTTGAATATATATTTTCAGAATTTTAGAGCAGGATCAATAAACACAAATTTATTTTTATACTTCACTAGCTTCTACTAGTCTCATCAGTTTCGTTCATGATTATGTTAGCAACAGCAGGCGAAATATAAAAATAAATTAGTGTTTAATAATCCTACTCAAAAATTTCAAAGTAAAAAATGAAAATTGATAAATATTAGATATATTTAATTAAATATAATTTTAAGAAATCATATTACAGCCTTTATTATTACAGGATTTTATCAATTATTCGAATGTAGAACTGTGGTTGCAGTCTACTAATCAAATTTGTTAGGCTCGAAATCTGATAAATCAGAGCTCCGGATAATCTGAGGAGTCCCGCAGAAGTTTTAAGAATTGCTTTCTCCACCTGTGTCAAGGTCTACTACGGTTTCTTTCTCCACAAAGCTCAGGTTGCATATCTTACTAATGAGACTAGGCTACATCATCATGATGTAGCCTAACCACCATAACTGATGTCCTTGAATTGATAATGTAGTGTTTACTCCGGAATTATTGCGAATGGTCGAGCTCCGAACCTTAGCTTTAAAACACACCGGTCGAAGATCCGTGTTACTGTGTTTATTCAAGATATTTTTGATGTAAAAGCTTTTAAGTCATAAAAATATTTACAAAAGTTATACTCGCAAATGCGACAATAAATATTTTCAAACTTTAATCAAGTTTTCGTCAATAATTTAGGTTGTTCTTACAATATTTATTTGAAGTAAAGTGATAAGCTCACAGGCATGTTGGTGCAGCTTGAGTTTATCAAAAATATACAAATAATACGGGTTTAGTATTTTTAATTAAATATTTGTTTTTATTAAAACGACAATAAGGTAGAAGAATAATCATTAATAATTATTATATTAAAATATTATACTGAAAATTTTAAGCAATTTTGTTTATATGAGTGAAATTATTTAATTTTTAATTTTATTAAAATATATTTTTTTTTTGTAATTTAAGTGATTTCTCCAGAAGAGCGTTAATGTATCTGTCCATTAAAGCGTCAAAAATCTTCTCAAAGACTTTGCACCCGTTCACCTCCTTAAGGGGTAATATTGAAACACGATCGACTCCTTTTCTCCATGGGAAGGAGAATCAAGGGTATATTTTAGTAGTGAAATTATTTAAAATATAATTAAAATTATTTTTTTGTACTTTAACTGATTTCTCCAAAGAAATATTTTTAGATTAAAAGCGTATTATACGCTGCCTTTTTGGACTTTTCTAAGGCCTTTGGCCTTGTCCTTCATGACGGTATCGTCTCATTGCTTGCTCACTATGGTTTCCATTTTCAGACCATTAAGTGGATTAAAAATTTCTTATTTTTGCGGTCATTCCAAGTAAGAGTTGGTGGTGTTCTTTTAGAGAGCTCTAGGGTGCTTTCCGGTGTACCTCAAGGATCTGTTATTGGCCCTCTTCTTTTTGTCGTATTTCCAAATTACCTGCTCCTGTGTTTAAAGAATCTTTTTTAACATATGCTGATGATTTAAAAATCTGAAATGTTGTTTATACTCTACCGATTGTCAGTCACTTCAGGACCACCTAGACTGCCTTACTGATTGGTGTGAAGCCACTGGACTTATGTAAAACGTTGATAAATGTGTTTTGATGAGAATGGGTAAGACTACTTCGTCGTTCTAGTATTGCATTGATAGTGCGTTATTAAATGAAGCTAAACACCATAAAGACTTAGGTGTAATAATTCATCGCACTCTTAAGACACGATTGAATAGTGAGCACGTAAGGATAAAAGCAACTAGGCATTGTACTACATCAAAAATAAATTTCTCAGACTGTCACCTCCAATACTTAGTATCTTATTTTCTTCACTAGTCCGCCCTCATCTGGAGTACTGCATCCCTGCATGCTTTCCTACCACTAAGCGAGAATTGATCGACTATGAGTCGGTACTGAAGTGAGATTCATAAATATGTTTTAGAGCTGGAACGTCCTACCGCATGCGGCTGCGTGCGCTAGGGATAAGCTCGATTCGTTACAGATTTGTCTTACTAGACTTGCTTTGCCTTTGGACGATTGTTAACAAACTTGATGGCTTCCCCACTAAAATCCTTGGATTGAGAAGTAGGACATTACGCGGTCACTCGAAATCGCTGTATACGAGGCACCATTCTCAATTGCCTGTCAACTTTCGACTGTCATATCGCGCGCTAAACTTGTGGAATGTGTTGCCTGAGGAAGTCGTCGCTGCTTCTTCGATGAAGCACTTCAAGCGACTGTGCCTAGCATGGATTAAGAATCGACACTCGCACTTCAACGGATATCTTAAAAAAGGATTTATTTTAACGTGGCAAATGCGTGCCAGCGCACGCTTACATGACCATAACAAAACAAGACTGTGAATCAGGTGTCGATAAGGTGTGAACGGAGCGACTGTTTGAATGTGATAAAGGAAGGAGCGCGGCGGACGTCGAGAGGGAGTTGATTCCAGCCGAGTGAGGACGTCGAGAGGGAGTTGATTCCAGGCTAGTGATCCTGTTAATCTTGATGCTAACAATTTAGTGAATTAATTTATAATTTTTTGATCAGGCAAAACAGCTTCTCAGCTAACGCCTTGTATTTAATAATAATCATCATTACATAGTATTTTTGAAATAAAAAATTTCAAAAAGATTTCTAGCACACAAAAAAGACCCACAATTTTTATTAAAACGACAATAAGTCAGCAGAATAATTATTAATAATTATTAATGCAAACACCATTTTAGTTGCTATAATATAGGCGATATCAAACTCCTTAAAATATTCCACATTTTACGGAAATATCTGCTAAATATTTTAGAAATTGTAAAAATTTCAATCTTTAGATGTCATCAAATAATGGTTACATATTAGTAAAAGATCTTCCTAAAGGCACATTGTTTGCTATTGATTGTTCAAGCTGGCAAACAGATGTAGGCTTTATTGGCATGAAACACGTTCCGATTGGGTTTCACGTGGTTAGTGCAAGTGTCAAGGATAGATATGCGAACGCTTATGGAATGAAGTCAATACAATATTGCTGGGTTCATGATAACCAGGTTATTCAGTTTCATTGGATTGAAAGAGAAGAGAGACTTGTTAAAATGGACGAAAACAGTTCATATCCTAACCTGCTACAATTAGACAACCGTTTAGCGCCGTATCCGTCCGAAGATTTCAAGCAATGGTTGTCTCTAACTCATTATATATCGAAGCAGATATTGGACCGCACTATAGTGAATGATACAATTATTCTGTTCGATGTTCCTAAACGAATTATCAATCAAACAGACACAGCTGCCGATCGTACTCACAGTTGCCTCGATTTATCGTTAACATTAGAAACAACTCTTCAGTTTAACGATATAGCTCTTGATGAACTACAAGGTTACATACAAATGTCGTTTATACTGTTCACATTGCGTGATAGTATTGAAGCTTTACAACATTATTGGCAACTGATACGTCTATTAAGTCGTTCATTGAACGTGATGAAATCAAATTGCGAGTTTTACTGCCGCAAACTACTTCCCGTATTGTATTTTCAACTGCAAAATATTGATTCCGTAAATGAGCTACAGTGCAGTGACGAGGCTCTAGATGATGAAATTGGTGGTTGGTCAAAGTCTGTACTCGTATTTCTCCGGGACCTTTGCAATAACCTAGATGAGACACTCTGTCAAGAAAATGATAAGTGTCGATTAGATAAATTTAGACAGTATCTAATCGATAAATATGAAGTTGACTTTGAATATGTAGTGGATGATGAACAACCGGTTATAGTTGCAACTATTTAAATTTCACATCTCTGTATTAACTTGGCAAGGACGAATTACAATCGTAAGCAGGCGGAGAGCCATTTCCCATTGAACATACTATTTTAGAAAAGTTTGTTTCAACAATAACCACAACTTTTCTATCTACATATTTTACAGGCCTGTGTAAATGATCTATCAGATCACATTAAATATTTAAGTTAAGCTCTCATAGTAATTTTAAAAAATTGTTTTTTTTTGTGTGTACAATCTTTGAATATTTAATAGGAAAAATTTAAATATGGACACATCCAGTTTACTGAGTAAATACACAAATATTTATCGCCAACTTGTAAATAGAAATAAAAAGTGTACGTTTTTATTATTATCTTTTTTCCAGAATTTAAAATTTTAACAAATACATAAATTCAGTTATTTCTAATAAAGAAGCAGATAAAAAAATAACGACTAAAAACAGTTGGTATAAAATCCAGTTTGGATTTAAGTAATTTCAAGATTAAAGTAATCCTACAACAGCTACGTATAAATTAAAGAATAACAAAAAGATCAATAAAGAATTAGGAAAATTTAAATTCACTAATTTTCAAAGAATTGTTTTAAAATACGTAAAAGCGTGTTATGAAATTAATAAAAGTTGACAACAGACTATAAAATGTGAACTTAAACTGCTAAGCAAAATGTATTTATGCGCATAGATAGTAAATAGTACTTTTATATTAGATTATGCTATCACTTTAAGTAATAAATTACCACTAAGGAAGGAAATGCACTATTTATTTACTATTGTTTTAGATAAAGATGTTACTTTAGACAAAACAGCATTAGTATTTTTTGGTCTTCCTGCTAGATTTGTTCAAGAAATATGGCTAAAAACTGATAATACAAAGCCCTATCAGGATTTATTATCTTTAATATTTAGATTCGAATATCTATACAAAAGAAAAATTCGGTGTATATTATATTATATATAGTATATATTACATATATAGTATGAATTATTTTATATAATATGTAATGTTCATTAGTAATATTGTGTAAATGTAATATTTAAGAATTTAGATGTGATGCACGGTTATCCGTTACTTCATAAGGAACAAATTATTAGTTTGTTTCCTATACTGAAGGATATTTTGTTGGCTGTCTTGCGGTTATTTTCTGCATCCAGCAGTGTGAGGTCACTGATAAAACAATATGTCAAAGTAGCAAAACTAGGTTGCTTGTTTCTTAAAATTATTCTTGATTTCCAGGTCACAATGAAATACGCAAGAAATGAAATTATTATATCATTACAATGGTAAATAGAGGAGCAGTATGGGCATATTGTATCGCCTTGCGCTAGACAAAAGTGCTATAAAAATCCGAGGAATGAATACAGATCAAGCTGCGTCCCGTAGATATTCCAAGTTTATGAATTTACATCTTAAGGATATCGTGTTTGCTGTCTGTCGGTCCCACTCTGCATCCAGCAGTGGGATGTACCCGTCCCACTGCTGTTATGCAATTATTCGAAATTTTTTATGAATTTTCAATATTTTAACTCATTGTCGCTGTCTTTAATTTTAATTTTTACAAAATTTTACTACAATTGATAATTCCATACATAACCATAAGAAAGAATTTCAAGACAACTTTTTTAATAAACAAGAACAGGAAAGTATAAACCTGCATGCTTTATTACAACCTTGGTTGGGAAGCTTAACCCGGAATGCGCCCACCACAGACGCCTAGCCTCCAATGAGGCATTGCGACCTTAGTCTACTTATCACTACAGCGTAGTCTCATCAGTGTGGCCCTGTAGCTATACAACGAACCATACCAGATGTAAGGCTGATAACCGGTGGAGGAGCGTGCGCTTAGTGAATTCCTTTCAGAGATTTACTGAGCATTTAGTCGAAGTTGTGTAGCTACAGGGCCACACTGATGAGACCACCATATAGTAATGAGTAGACTAAGGTCGAAACGCCTCATTGAAGCTAGGCGTCTGTGGTGGGCACATTCCGGATTAAGCTTCTTGACGAAAGTTGTTAAAAAGGATTCAGGTTTATACTTTTCTGATCGTGTTAATTAAAAAAGTTGTATTAATATCAATGTTAATCAAATATTGTATTTTGAAAAGCGAACAATCGACTTTAGTGAATATTGAAATCCCTAATTTTGGCCACGAACTGTTGGCGTCATCAGAGAAAAATCTATGCTAGAATTATTTTCTTCCTCAAGCAAAGAATTTTCTCTTGCAGATCTCAGCAGTTAGTGGTTAGCAGTTAGAATTTTAATTTTGAATAAAGTAAAATATTCATTTCTCAATATATAGATGATAACAAATGTCTGAGAATTGTTATCTGCCTAACCACAGCGAGTAAATGTTGTATATCATTGCAGTGACAGATAACGAATGCTTTGTTTCGCCGTCTTGGATAGGCTTATAAAATTATATACAGCAGTATTTTGAGACTTTTTATATGGGTATGATAGTACTATTCATACTGTGATAATATTGCCAAAAAATACTTTAGACAAAAGACAGGTTCAAGTTTTAGGATAAAGATTTTCAGGTTGGTCGAGATTTTTGGAACATTTACCTTTGTCGTTCGAGTTCTTGTAAAATGATATAACAATAAAAAAGTTATATTACATGTATATATATTATTGGCGCCAAGTTTTATTAAATTCTAAAAATAATATTTGCAAAATACTATCCCTTATCTTTTAGAGTTCGAGGACCGCAAACGTTAATTTGAATAATGAAAGATTTTTATATATTTAGAAAATCCACCAAGTAAATATTTGTTGGAAATCCGCAACCAAATAAAGTCAATCTCTTTGGATTTAATCATAAAAGTAAATTTAAGTACTGTCCTTGCATTAAAATTTCTAAATAATAATTGATTATTATTTAATAATATATTTTCATTTGTTAATCAGTGATAGTTGTCATTGATTTGATAATTTATGATACCGAGGAGAAAAACTCCAATACGAAATTCCTTCTACGCCAACTAAGCGGTGTCAAAACACTTTGCATAAAGTGAAAATATTTCACGGGGTGTCAAAATATCGCATGAAAGCTTTCAAAACAGCTTTTTATCCTTGTCCGTTAATCTAATTATTTCAATCAATACGGGTCAACTGATGACAACATATTATTCGGTCAGCGGTTAAGATGATTTTCAATTTTAGCGAAGCAAAAAAGTCGGACTGGGTAAACTTCACGGAGATGTTTTCGAGACAATCGAAAGCATTTTTCGTATCAGAAAGCAGAAATATACAGTTGGAAGATCGACTAACCTCAATGGTTAATCATTGTAAGGAGCATCTACTAGTGTCTTTAATCTAACACAAACATTTCAACAATCATGTTAACAATCATTTCTAGAAGAGAAACTGTATAATCAATGAATCAGTGTGATGTGTTGGTATTGATGAAATTATCCTCGGCGTAGTGGAAATGATAAGGCTAACACGTCTTTTATTTTATCGTTAGTCTGTTGGGAAACACGGATTGCAGTCCCATCTCTACGATGTCAATTCAAGATTGTGATTGAATTAGTTAATGATAATTCAATATCAAATTAACTCGATTATAAAGAATTTTATATTGCAACAGAAGGACAGCAAAATAACACGCGGATTCAATTCTATGAATGTTGTGGCTAGCACGCCTGTACAAACAGCGCTCAAACTGGATACGATCCATATCAATTTGCAAGCCATTTAGTGAAAATGTGTTTCTAGCACGACTTTATCAGAATAACGTCAGTTTCTTTGTAAATGACAATGTTCTCTTTGACTTTAATGCTGGAGATTTACGACGAATGCTAGATCCCTTTTCGGCAGAATTCAACACGGCTATTAAATGTGAATGGACTATTTTAAAACGTTATCAACGCGTATGTCTCAAAAGTAAGTTACACCGTCAATCCAAGTAAATAAGTTGTGTCGAAGTTCAAGTACTTAAATATCCTATAATAATGATGACAGCGATTTATTGTATTCGTAAAGAAAGACTTTAGCCGCAAAGCTTTTCATTTATTAATTAATAAAAAAATAGTTATCAAATAAAAAATATTCATCAAACTTTCAATAGTAAAAATGATGGCATACTAAAGCTGATTTAACTTTCACCTACTAAAGCTGATTTAATTTAAAATCATTAATGATTTCAATTAAATTTGCAAAATGTAAGACGAAAGTCTTTCATTAAATCAAATTGCCAATAAAAGCAGACGAGTCGAGTGATCATCAGCCAACATTAAAAGGACCGAAAAGTGAAGCATAGTTATTTAATCAGTAGCTGATGAAGTCCACCAGCACTGAAATGAAGCGTACTGCTGTTGACCTTTAGACTAGATTAAAGTAGCAAGCAGAATAAAATAGTCATCAAAATTTAAATGATAGCAATGACTGCACAGGTATCCCAACGTGTGGCAAAACGTTGTGGTCTGGTTACAATATTTCAATTTTAAATAATAAATTTACAAATTATTTGATTAATTTATAATTAATTATTAATTAATTACAAATTTATAAAAAGTCGCCAAAATTGTAATAGTAAAAATGATGGCACTTGTATATCAACTTAAAATTATCATTTAATATTCTTAGCTTAAATAAGTAATTATAACATGCGGCAAAACGTTGTGGTCTGGTTACAATATTTCAATTTTAAATAATAAATTTATAATTTCAATTTTGAAATGATTATTTATTCAAAAATTCTTCCTTATGATATGAATCAATTATGAATTATAAATATCTATAGGACACTATTATGTTCACATCATTTGGATGTTTACACAAAAATCATGGTTTTACGAATATACTTAAGAAATGAATATAATAAATATATATGTAATGCAAAATGCATTGTAATTAACGTAAAAGGAGGTATACGTTCCTCCTCGTGGTTCCCCTGGAAACTCCCATCAGCATATCAGCTGCGAATGAGCTAAACGCGGATAACTCCGGGTGATATATCCATACGACAGGTCGATCAGGAAGATACCAACAAAAGTCGTTATCAATTGTAAAGTTCTTCAATTTTCGCCTGGGAGCTAGGGCGTACGCCTAAATCGACTCTACAGAACTTCTCAGAACTTTTGATACTTTACAAACTCTCAGACTTCTCAGATTTGTCGCATGACTTCTCAATCAACGCTCAAGACTTCGGGACTTCACCCGGACCATACTCCGAATATGGCTAAATAAAGGACCAAATCCTACATAGCAGCCAAGCCTCAAAGCGGAATAAAGCTAAAGGAAAAGAAGTAAAATATTTAAAAAAGTATTTTTACCATAAATTATATGTAAATATATCATTTGTAAACGGATTTGTTGGAACCGGCTTTGTTTTAAACATTTAGTAAATTAAAATAACGTTTTATTTTTTATATAAAATTCATTAAACACTATATTGAAATGTTTCATATAGTGATTATCATCCATTAGTATATTAACTTAAAATATAATTATCTGTAATTTGATTATATATAATTTTAATTAATTTTTTAAAGAATTCTAATTAATTACAATTGAATTTACAACTTAAATTATTATAATTTAAATTTACAATAGTTATTTATTATGTATATAAATTTAAAAATTAACGACAGTTTTTTTCACTAGGTACTTAATGTTTCATATAATGGTTATCACCAATCGGTAATTCATTGTTTACTTCAAACAATTTCAAATAATCATTTATTAGAATTAATTTAAATAATTAAAAATAAGTTTATTCACTAATATAAATAATATTATAATATTATATTCTATAATATAATATTTGTACTGAATATATCTTTAATCATTTCGATTAAATCCTTTAGTCATGCGCTAAGAAGTGAATCAAGTAGAAGAAACTGGAAATATATTGAAACACATCTCATCATTGTTTTATCAATTATAAGTATTATTATAATATACTATAAAATGGATATTAAGATATACTATAAAATGCATATGAGGAGGTGAGACGTAACTCGCACATTCACTTTCTTGCAGACATCAAGGTACAGCCATTATTCGCCACAACTGTGTGAGAGAGACATTCTAGCTTCAGCTCTTTGCTTGGATGTACGGATTGAACCTGAGCTGCAACCTGTTCCGGATGTTCTCGAATTTGAGTCGCACGCAACGCGTGATCGTTTTGCTCGTCTCGACCTTGAATTTAGCGGCTTTCATTAATGTCAAACGGAGCGGTCCTTAGTGGACGTTTCTATATTTAACACATATGCCCTGTCTTATCGTTATAAGTCACCACAATGTTCGTTCGAGTATCACGAAAGTCGTAAAGTTGCGAAATATGAGAGCGCGTGAGATTAATGGAGAAATGCGCGTTTTTACAAATCTTATTTACAGCTACTGGTGGTGCCGATAAAGTCGCTGGCAGTTTGATCAGTGAAATCGCATCCAAGAGTGCCGAAAAATACCACAGTTTGTATCAAGACGAAGTAGGTTTGCTGCGACAGAAAAAAGGGATCGCCTTAGTCAGAAATATTTCGGCGTGCTTCCGGAAAAAGTATTTAAACATTTACTGGCAATTTCATTTGTAATATTATAATATATTATTTTATAATATATTATATTAGTATTTTATTTATTTTAGTTATAAATTTAATTTTCCCTTATTGACTTCGTGTAAATTGTGATTTGCTATTTTGTAGATCTGATGATGAATTCAGTTGCATTTGAAAATTCACTAAATAAATTATGTTTCCTCGCTCGTCAACTTCTAAAGCAATTTGTAATATTTTTCCGATTATGGCACGATATTATCCTCACATGTATTGATCTTATTTTTGATACAGCAGGACGCTACTGATCAGTCTGGGTGGGCCTCATCAGCTGCTGACCCAGACCTACATTTCACGTTTCGACCCTTATTATCTGCTTTCTCCGTAAATTGATGCTGATCGGATTTAAACTCATTTCTGTATATTACATTTCTGTAATATACAGAAATGTACATCTACACCACTGGAGCAGCCAGCCTAGTGGATGTAGCGTTGAATCGCGATACAGACGTCCTGAGTTCAAATTCGATCAGCATCAGTCTACGGAGAAAGCAGATAATAAGGGTCGAAACGTGAAATGTAGGTCTGGGTCAGAAGCTGATAAGACCCACCCCGACTGATTAGTAGCGTCCTGCTGTATCAAAAAAAGATTAATACGTGCTCTGCGGTCCCGTAATTCCCTTCTTTTACATGTCCCAATCTACTCTACCTCTTTTGGCTTCCGCTCCTTCGTTGTGGCTGCTCCTCTCTTGTGGAATCAACTACCTATTCATATCCGCCAATCAACATCTATGCCGTACTTCAAACGCCAAATTCAATTCTTTTTCAACAATTAACTAATTACCTGTGATCTTTGATGTTCTTTTTTTGTTTGTTAGTGGTCATGTAAGCGTGCATTTTGCACGCATTTGCCACGTTAAATAAATTATTGTATTATTATCAATGATAACATTAATTCTTGACAATCGATTTAAATGTTGCATGTTTTTATCATCGAGTTCGATATTTCCAGCTAAATCCAAAATACAATCAAGTTTAAAATAGCCCGACATTCTCTAATCATTCATATTTAATACTTTAGCTATGTTTTAAGAATTTTAATCAAGTAAAAAATAACTTAAAATATATTATACTGTCCTACGACTGAAAATATCATGTTCTATTATACACAATGTTCATAATGTTGAATTTTCAGATCACTGCAGCTTGTAGCGAACTAAATCCAGTGATCAGAGTCAATTAACCCACCAAATCCTTCAACTTTTTCATTCACAAAATTTGTAATTATGCTCAAATGATTGATAAACTGGTCGACAGCCGGTTTTGGAAATTTATTGAATCCAGCTTAAAGAAAACATGTTTTAGAGATAAATTATAGTAT
Source organism: Pomphorhynchus laevis (assembly GCA_012934845.2). Classification (NCBI taxonomy): domain Eukaryota; kingdom Metazoa; phylum Acanthocephala; class Palaeacanthocephala; order Echinorhynchida; family Pomphorhynchidae; genus Pomphorhynchus; species Pomphorhynchus laevis. Next base: position 4,160 of record WNNJ02001202.1, on the reverse strand, counting down.
TCAGAAAGCACAGTTAATAATAAGCACAAACTAATAAGCAAAATGAACTTTAAAATGATCAAGCGACTGGTTACGACGTCTCAATTGCAATTAAATATATATATAATCAAACAATCAAATTCATAATTTATTAAAACATTTTTTGCTTGAAGCAACAAAGTTGGATAATTTCGGATGATGACTGATGGCCATCGAACAATTGATTTAAAACAAATCTTATTTATTCTGTAAAAAATCATCATCTGAATATAATTTAGATGATGTAATTTTTAAAGAGCTACACTCAATAAAATGTATAATGCGGTGATTTCAATCAGCAGTGGCCCATTGCCGGCTCTCGTGAATACTCAAGAGAGAAGTAAAAAAATCTTTATCAAGATAAGCCTTCGTGAATCGTCTATATTGGCTAAGAAAAGCTAGATTATATGGATCTACGGAGGTTTATAATCATACACGTTGATCGAATAATACTGTTATTGCCAATTGTTATGTAAAATGTCAATGTCCATGTGCTGTAATAATGAATTTATAATAAAATCAAAATTCCTGATAATCATGTAATATTAGGAGGTAACTAACAGCGCAATGCAATAAAAAATTAAGTAATTTTAAGAAAACTCGTAGAGTTAATATAAAAGTAGTTGAATAAAGTAAATAAAATAATCATTACGTAAAAAATACATTTAAAAAATTCTAATTTAAAGCAAATTGAGTTGATTTGAAGGCGGTTTATAAAATTAATAACAAAAAAGATTAATAAATATATAATTTATAATGAATTTATATAAATTTATAATAAAATAATTAGTAAAATAAAGATATAACGATAATATTTTGCGATATAAATATAAATAATTAAAATTAAACGTATAAATTAAAGCAAATGAATAAAAATAATTCAAAATACAATTAATAATCAAAATAATTCAACACAATAAATAAATTTAAAATTTTGTTGCTTCAATAAATTATTTAAAATACGTTTTAAATAACAGACAAAGACGAATTCAATATTCAGATAATTATGTCAAATGAGAAACTTTGCTTCGATGCAATGTTGTGCAGATTTAAATTAATGCTTTTAAATTGTTTTAATAAAAATATAAAATTATAAATAGTTGACATTCTTGTCAAACTTAATATTCTTTAAAACAAACTCTTGAAGAGTCATCATTAAAAAGCAAACTGCAAGCCTGAAAAATCTTATACCAAATATCCACAAAACCATTGCATTGACACCTGGTGGACAGATAATCAGTAATATCATCACCGTAATCCACTTACCAAGAATATATATCTAGTATTCTTCCGGAAAGAAACATTAGAGAGTAAAAAGTGCAGGATGTGCAGTGATAAAAAAGAGAAACGAACAAATACATTCAGAATAATGTGTGCTTTTTATCGAGGGAGTGGTTCAACAGAGCAGATGACATGTGCCCTTTCCTTTCAGCATTACAATGCTTATTTATTCTAAAGTGTAATAGTCGTTCAGTAGAGAATTACGATGTTGTGTCGAGGAACAAGGACCGAAATCTAGTAACATGACAGCTCCTTTTGATGACTTTTAATCTTTATTCTGATACATTCCCTGTTATTTATTAGTCAATTTATAAAAGTTGGATTTTATTTAAATAAAATAAAATTTATTTTATTTTATTTTGGTCGAGGAATTAGGTATTGAAACCTAATTGTGTTGAAATAGTGTTGAAAACACATAATAGTGTTGAAACCTTATAGCATAGCAGTTTCTCCTGATGATCTCTAATCCTTATTCTGATACATTCTCTGTTATTTATTAGCCCATTTATAAAAATTGATATTTATTTTAAATTTCAATTTTTTATTTTAACTTGATTTAAATTATAGATAAAAATAGTAAAATATATAAAATATATAAAAAAATATTAAAATAAATATATTATAATAAAATATATATTTTATTTTAAGAATTGCAACAATATGTAATGATATTGGCTTTCTTCAAAATCATTTAAATAATTTAATAGATACATATTTTAAACTAGGTTACTATAAAAATAACATCAAGCAGAAAATAGTAAAATATATAAATCAACACAATAATATAAAAATAAATTTAAAATCATTAGCGGAAATTTTTATGGATGGATAATAAATAATATACTTTGTATTAGAATAAGATACTAGATAGTTTTATCAGAGGAAATACATCATTAGCATGTATTTGGCCCCGCTGCTATGTTGGGTAGAGGAGTTAGGGGCCGAAACCTGATAGCATAGCAGTTCCTCCTGATGACCTCTAATCCTTATTCTGATACAACGTCTGTTATTTATTAGTCAATTCATAAAAATGATTTTTATTTTAAATTTCAAATATCTTATCTTATAACAATTATTTATTTTATTATTTAATTATTAAATTTTGATTTTTCATTATTATGTTATTATTTATCATTATATCTCTGTTAGCTGATTTGATTTGTTTAATGTGTCTATTACAAATTTCAATAGAAATTGAATTTTAAATTCTAACATTTACATTATTTAGCATTCTTTTAAATTTATATAAAATACGTTGACCTGATTTGTGTATTCAGAACTTACTAAATTAAAGGATAACTATATAATAACAAATATTGAAAAAGCGAGTAATAACTCTGTCTTCATATGCAAAGATCTTTATTATGACATACTGATGAAAGAGGTTAATTCTAATGATTTAAATGTAAATCCAACATATGAATGTAGTGAGTTGAGTTTAGAAACAATTATAACCAGTCACTGTTCTATAATGGATAAAAAGGGTATAAATGTTGAATCAGATAATAAAACTATACGTATATTATATTAGAGTCCGAAATTACAATTTAAGATGTTCCTAGATAAAGGCTATCACTAACAATAACAAGGAAAACATTACATTCAATTATATGTCCAAAACAACATCTAACAGATAACTATAACGAAAAGAAGATTTACATAAATCTGCCCTCAAAATAATGATATGGTAAATCGCATATTAAACGGGCGTGTAATAGAATAAATGCCACAGGTAAAAAGTTGTTCCTTTATGCCCGTGTAGGCATCAAAATGGTAACAAGATTTAAACGCAAACCCAAGAGAGACTCAAGGAACAGTACATTATATACCATATATCATATTACATTTTTGTATATTTTATGAAATCAAAAATAACAAGCCTACAATAATATATACAACTATATATACAATATATAATATTGTATATATAATTATATACAATTATGCTATATAACTAATATTGTAGACAATCAAAAGTGAAGGTGATAGATCTTTCTATATTATCCACTTTATATTTATAAGGTCGTAGATCTTTTATCGCATATAGACTCAGTTAGCTGATCTTATTTGTTGATCAAGAAATGTTTTTTCAAGTTGAATAATTATTTAGCTCTGAATAGATTAGAAGAACCATTTTCAATACATTAATTTTCTTTTTTGTCTCTTTTTAGGACTGAATTGAAGTTTGATCGTAATTTTGATACTATAATTTGAATTTAACGAAGTATTCAATAATCAAAATGCAGACAATAATAGAAAAATCGTAATAATGCACTCACTTAATATTGCACTGTTTAACTCAATAGCTAAATTCATTCTTTGATCAACACTAATGATTGATTTAAACTCTTCAACATTGTCAAAATTTTCGTATGCCATCATACTGAATATATCCTAATCACAAAAAATATATCCAAATCAAGAGATAAAGTTCAAAATTGCAAAGGATAAATATTAGTTTAGATATTATTTTATGAAATTATCTTTTGAAATCATATCTATTGCTATTAGATTAAAAAATTTAATTAAGAATTATTGGAGCTGAATCAAAAAGGGGTGATTTCATTTGATATTTCGCTAGCCTCTGTTGGCATCTTTACAATATGAAAATGTAATTTTCTGAAGATGCTAACAATAAAATTTGGAAAAAAAATAAAATTTTAATAATTTAATAATTATTAATAAGTTAATAAATAATTTAATAATTTAATTTTAAATTTTAATTTCAAATACAAATAAAATTTTCCTCTCTTCTTTAATATTTTTTATCAATAATAGATCATTATCAACTATTAAAAATAGTTATCAGCTATTTAAATAATAATATATAATATATAATATATAAATAATATTATAATATA
>WNNJ02001201.1:0-41587 GCA_012934845.2 Pomphorhynchus laevis | reverse complement strand
TGGAAAAGAGTAATTTTCTGTTCAGCGTGATTGATGGGCATGCTGGATACTACTGTGCTGATTACGTTGTGCAACAAATTCATGAATATATTGCATACGCTCTAACTAATTTAAATTACAATGATGAACAATTTGATTTTCACAGAATCCTACCCGAACAAAGTAACAACAATCAATTTAGCTTTAACACGAAACCCAGTGATAGCTGGCGAGAATACTGTCAAAGAAACGCTAATATTGATAGTCAATCACTACTGAAAAAGTGTTTTGAACACTTAGACTGTAATTTAATAAATGATGCAAATCTGGCAGTTACCAAGTTACTTGAATCTGCTGGTCCATCATTTTCATTACTCAAAAAGTTGCAGGGAACGAGCAAAACACGTGAAGATTTAGAGCAAATTTTAGCAAAGAATAAGCCATTTATTCAAGCGGCCAGTAGCGGAGCATGCTGTTGTACAGTTATGATTAATGATAATAAACTTACAGTTGCCAGCGCTGGGGATTGCTTTGCTGTCCTAGGCAAAGTTGTAAAATCAAAATCATCATCATCAAAGTTGAGTGCAAATGGCAATTATGAAACGGTAGAAACCTTAAATCTGACTGTTCCACATAACTACTGGAATACGATTGAACGATCGCGTATTTTAAGCGCTCACCCGAACGAGGACTTTGCCCTAAGTTCCGAAAGATTGCTAGCATGTTTATTGCCATTTCGTGCATTTGGTGATCTTAATTTCAAACTGCCACTTAGTTTGCTTAACAGTAAATACAGACAGCTTCTTGGAAGTTCGTTTATCTTACCAAATTACATTAGCCCTCCTTACCTGACTTCAAGTCCGGATACGATGTGTGTTGAACTGAGTCACGATACTGATAGATTTATATTGATCGCAAGTGATGGCCTCAGTGATATGATATCTGGACAAGCCGCAGCGTCAGTGATTCATCAATTTTTAAGCATCGAGCGTGCACTTGAGCCATGTAGGCTGGTAGACCATCAGAATAATCCACTAAAATGGTCAGTTCTGAGTAAAGAGCTAGATTTAAGAGCTAATGCTTTATCTAAGCATCATTTAATAGCAGCATCTGCGCAGTCGTTTACAAATGCACGTGACTGGCAAGAAGAAAATCGTACCAAGCCGCTTTCAAAAAATCATAATATTTACCAGCGATTAAACATGGATTCATCAATCTTAACAAAATCAAGCGAACAATACCGTCAAAATATATTAGATGAATTGATAGATAGAAACGCTGCAACGTATCTTATCCGTCATGCTCTAAGTGGTGGTTATCAGAATGGTGTCGACTATTCCATGTTGGAATACCTTTTGTCACATTCGAATCCACGAATGGTGCGTGATGATATCACTGTAATTATCATTCAATTGAACGTTGACTATTTGTCGACTTGTAGTAATAATAGAATCAATAATAATAGCGATATGGATCATATTTCCGTACCAAACCACAGTAACAGTTAACCAAATTTTATCAACATTGAATCGATATATTAAAATTACGTTTTTGTAGGACAGTGTATTGTATTAAGATTACGTATGCATGTATAAATTGTATTGTCACTAACTTTATTACTTTTACATCATAAGTTTTCTACATTTAGTTTGTATTCAATAAAGCACAAATGTCTTAGGTAAAAAGGATATTTTTCCAAAATTTGAAAATTCAATTTTCATTTGTTTAGAACGCAGCTTAAGCGTGGATTATAAATTGACATTTTTCGATTCAATTGCTATTGTTTGTTTGAATATCAACCTCAATAGTAAGGAACTACAAAACTCATTTACTCCACTAATTATTTACAATTTTTTAATGTACGTGCTTTTGTAAAAAAAAATCAAAACGATCACCGCCATTTGCTTTGGGCAGGTGCTGCTGTTGTTAGCGATAACCAGCTGCTATCACTATAGTTTGATATTTTGACACGAGTTCGGCAACTTTTAAAGGTATACAAAACGCAATAAAAAATGATGATTCAAAATTGTTTAGAAACAAAACAAATAATTACCATATTTTTATTCAAAATAAATAATTTAAGAAATTAAAATGATAATTAAAATAATAATTAAAATTACCAGAAAAATTTAATAAAGTATAAAACTAAAAATAGAAAAGATTATTTAAACAAAAGAATCATTTACAACATATTTACAAAATATTTAACGTTACATCAGGTTTATTATTCGGCATAATAATATTAGAGTTTTTGTGTATGTAATAAGCCTCAAGAATTTTTCTATCTAGACAATTAATTCCTTTTGCTAAAACAACAGTATTATTATATATTATTTTGCTATTGTAGACCATATCAAAATAATATAATATAATATTTGGTGGTCTATAATAATTATAGACCACCAAATTTTTTGTGGTCTATAATAATAAAATAATAATATTTATTTAATGTATCAAATGCGTGCTACTTGCACGCTTACAAGACCATCAACGAAAGATGAAAAAGTCAAACAGATAAATGATTTAAATGGGATCGGATTAGGCGTTTGAAGCACAGCAGTAAGGTTGATTAGCGTATATGGATGGGCAGATGATTCCACGAGAAATGAGCGGCCGCAAAGAAGGAGCGGAAGCCAAAGGAGGTAGAGTAATTTGGGACATAACAGAAGGGAATTACAGGAACGCAATGAATAGTAAACAATACGATAATTATCAAGAAAAATAAGGGATAAAGAAAGGGTATGCAAAATGGTGAGGCGGAAAGCAACGTGAAGACGGATTTGAAGACATCGTGAAGACATTGAGGAGAAGACTGCTTCTCCTCAATGTCGCCTCGATGATGATGTATCTGCTTTGAGGTCTATCCTAGCAACCATTCTTCCTGATAATAATCCATCCCTCTTCAATAATATCGCTCCTGTATCTTTGATCCGTTTAAACAAATCCACTAAATCCAATCATCTCAGTCCTCCACTCCTAAAAATTGTTTTCCGACATAGTTCACATGCATCCTTGGTACTTTCCCAACGTTTTAAACTTCTTACCACTTCGTCTACTAGTCGTATCTTTCCTGACCGCTCCCCTTCTGATATTGCCCAGCTCAATTTAGCTCGCATTGAGAAACATCGACGTGAAACAAACGGCGAGTCATCCTTATCTATACGTCAAATCAATGGAAATTTTCACGTTGTACACACAAGGCCAAAAATTCGATGGCGTCCCATCTCTCCCCCTTGTCTTCTTCGCTAGTCGATCTCGCTCCTAAGCATACTTTTCGTCTTAGTCTATTCAACACTCGCTCCATTCTTCATAAAGCTGATATGCTCCTTGATATCTTCGATCAATTATCTATCGATATTCTCTGCATTACCGAATCCTGGCATTGTGACTCCGACAATCTTGCTATTCGTCGTCTATGTCGCTCTGGTTGTTCTTTAGTTGAATCAGCTCGTCCAATTGCCTCTCATACATCTACTGATTTTAACCATGGCGGTATAGTTGCCATTGCTCGTCACCCAATGTCTTTACGTAAAATTAACGTTAACATCCGTTACACCTCGTTCGAATTACTCATATGCAGATTATCAACTTTTTTCCCTCTGGAACTTGTGATTGTATACCGTCCAGGTTCAGTTACCCTCTCACGTATCTTCTTTACCGAACTTGCAGATCTTATGTCACGCTGTTCCTTGTCTTATACTCCTTCTTTTGTTCTCGGGGACTTTAACATTCGTCTTGATCGCCCGGCTGACCCTGACTCTATCACTTTAACTAATCTTTTTTCTGATTTTAACTATAAATTACTTTCAACAAGCCCAACTCATATTCTCGGCGGTGCTCTCGAACATCATTGATGTCCCTATCTGCTTCAATGACTATACTTCCTTGTCAATTACTGATCCCGGTTTGTCCGATTATTTTCTTGTCACTCTTACTCTTACTCGTCCCCATCCTCCGTCTCCGCCTCCACCAATATCCACACCAAGTCGACCCTGGAAACTTCTCGATATCCCTATTCTCTGCACAGCCTTACTCAATTCTTCACTCTTTTCACTTCCTCTTAACTATCTCTCTCCCGATGATCTCTGCATTCTGTTTGATTCTGAACTTATGTCTATTATCAATAAACTTCTGCCTAGTCGACTCCGACGCTCTCAGCGCTTGCGCCATGCTCCCTGGTTCGATTCTGACTGTAGTCTTTCTAAGCGTCGACTCCGTCACTCTTTTCGTGTGTATAATCGTTTTCTTAAACGTTCTCCCAACTCACTCACTCCAAATCTCCGTGATTCCTACTTTTCTCTACGCCGTTCACATCTTATTCTTATACGTACTAAACGTACTATCTTTTGGCGAAATCAACTCGAGTCATCCTCCAACTCTAAATCTAATTGGAAAATTTTAAACTCAATTCTTTCACGATCATCTATCTCTTGTAATATAAATCCTGATGAATTTTCTTCTTATCTACAAACTAAGCTATCTAATTTACTTTCCCTACTACCCGTAGCCCCCTTGTACCCACTCTTCTCTTTAGATACTTCCCTCCCAGAACTATTCCACCTTCTTCCCGTTTCGTCTGATGAAGTTTCTTCGGTTCTGATGTAATTACCTAATAAAACCTCTCCTTCTGACCCAATTCCAATTCACTTGCTTAAAAATATCTGCTCCTCTATCTCACCCTTCCTAACCACATTGTTCAACTCGTCCATCCGTAGCCGTACATTTCCTTCCATCTAGAAATGCGCCACTGTTCGTCCTCTCATCAAAAAGCAATCTCTCGACTCCTCACTACCATCTTCGTACCGTCCAATCTCACTTCTCCCAACCCTCTCTAAACTCCTTGAGCGTCTCGTTCTCAAGCAAGTTAATACATATCTCTTTTCCTCTAACTTATTTCCTCCCTTCCAAGCCGCTTTTCGCTCTAATCACTCTACTGAAATTGCCTGTCTTAAAGTTTATAATGACTTACTCATCTCGCGCGATCATAAATTATGTAGTGTCATAGTTTCTCTTGATCTATCGTCTGCTTTTGACATCGTCGATCACTCGATTCTTCTACATCGCCTTCGTCATGATTATGGCTTCTCTTTACCCACTGTATCATGGTTTTCTTCATATCTGTCAAACCGTACATTTCGCGTCTATTCTAACTCTTCTCTCTCCCATCCTTCATCCATCCCGACCGGTGTTCCACAAGGCTCCGTATTAGGCCCTATGCTTTTCTCTCTTCTTCTCGGTGACTTGTCTTCGATTTCTCATAAATTTAACTTCCATGTTATGCAATATGCTGATGACATTCTCATCTATGCTCATGCACCTGTTTATCGTATTCACGATCTTAGTGTTTCCGCTTCGGACTGTCTTATCTCAATTTCCAATTATCTTTCTTCCCTTCGCCTTTCTCTGAATCCTGATAAATCCAAAATTATGTGGATCCTACCTCGACGCCTCGGCTTCGAACCTCCCTCCGTATCATTAAATTCTACAATTCTTCCAATCGTTGATAATCTCGTTTTCCTAGGCTTCCATTTCGACAACCGACTTTCACTTAAACCTTTCGTTAGAGATAAAGTACGCTCATCTACCTTGATACTCCGCAACCTCCGTCAAGTTCGTAGATTGATCGATTTCCCTTCTTGTATGACTCTCATATCTTCTCTTCTTTTCTCAAGACTTGATTACTGTCTTAGTCTATTTTTCAACTCACCTAAATCCACTCTTCTTCCTTTACAACGCATCATCAACGCTGCCGTTCGAGTTCTCCTCCGTCTTCGTGGTTTTGATCATACATCCCACTATCTTGTTTCTCTTGATTGGCCTACCATTTATTGTCGTGTTCAAATTCGTCTTATTATCATTGCTTTTCGCCTTATAACTTCTCATACCCCTTCATTTCTCAACCTTCCTTTTCTCGACAATTCTCGTACTGTGTATTGTGCTCTGCGTTCCCGTAATTCCCTTCTTTTACATGTCCCAATCTACTCTACCTCTTTTGGCTTCCGCTCCTTCGTTGTGGCTGCTCCTCTCTTGTGGAATCAACTGCCTATTCATATCCGCCAATCAACATCTATGCCGTACTTCAAACGCCAAATCCAATTATTTTTCAACAATTAACTAATAACCTGTGATCTTTGATGTTCTTTTTTTGTTTGTTAGTGGTCATGTAAGCGTGCATTTTGCACGCATTTGCCACGTTAAATAAATAATTGTATTATTATTACTGGAGATGATTTTGACGGAAGGATGTAAATTATTGAGAAGTGATACGGTTGGAGCATGTGTGACAGGAGTGGATTGTTGAATCAGTTGATCGGAGATGTTACTGGAGATGATTTTGACGGAAGGATGTAAATTATTGAGAAGTGATATGATGGAGGTAGAGTAGGGAGTACATGAAGAGAAGAAAGAGGTCTTAGGTGTATTTAGATGCTTGGAAGAATAGGAAAAATGAGGTACTATATGAAGGCCTTTACTGTTTGCATTGTTAGGAAGATGCAGATTAAGGGAAGTTTTATCCGTAGTTAAACGAGGAACGTGTGTGAGAGAAGTTTCAAGAACGGGATTCATAGATGGCGAAGGAGTTAGTAAGCAAACGGATGACGACGATAGCTTGGAAGATATTTTGTCGTTTGTTGATGGTCCATGTATGACAACAGTCTGATTCGACTGAGAAACATCATTAATATCATTTATTGAGCACAACTCTGCTTCGTTAGCCTCCATAACGTCTCTACCGTTTGAGTGGTCATGCTTCATTAGCTTACCTACGAGGGCAGCACAACAGAAGCCGCAGAAGAAATTCCGTCCTGAAACGTTGTCCCTGTCAGTGAAAGGAATGACACCGTGATTCCAAACATTGCAGTCTTTGTTGTCGCATCCAATTTGCTTTTCGATATAAGTTTCCTTGACTGACTTGAGTTGCTGGCCGACATTTTTAGTTAACTTTCTCTTTGACATATTAAGATATCAATAAAAATTCAAAATGCGTTTTCGTTGTCATTTAAACTCGTTGTAGGTCAATTAAGCGGAGCGAGCTAATTGTAAGTTTTAATAACCAAAAGATTCTAACCAGTATTTAAGACACTGTATATAAGATTATAGTATTATTTAAGATTTCTTCGAGTTTATATCAGCTTAACTCTTAACTGTTATTAACTCTCATCGCTTATTAATTCTTATTATTTCTTAACTCTCCTCGTTTCTTAACTCGTACATAATCAAATTCGCGGACGACTATACAATGATTTTGTCCTTTTCGGATCATGCTGTTATTGAACAATGTGTCGAAATTAAATTAGATAAGGTCATGTGGATTGGTGTCTTGAGAATAAAATTAAATTTAATTTCTCGAGATGAAATTAAATGTTGAGATGGGAAATAAATTGAAAATACTCCGTATTCTATTTGTCCAAGATCTGTCCTGGAATGCTCACCTGTCTTGAGAATGAAATGAAATTAAATTTCTCGAGATGAAATTAAATGTTGAGATGGGAAATAAATTGAAAATACTCTGTATTCTATTTGTCCAAGATCTGTCCTGGAATGCTCACCTCAGCAAAGTAGTCAATCAATGTTCTTCGCGGCTATTTTTATTGAGAAGACTATAAAGAGAGCGTTTACCTTCTCAATATCTCCTGTATGTTTACAAATCGCATATTCAGTCAATCTTGACATATTCTTCTCCATTATTTATGGATTGCTCCAAGTATTTGATTTCAAACTTGTCAAGGATACACCACCTAGCAAGCAAGATTTGCGGTGTCCCTTTTATACCATTGGAAGTAATCCTCTCTAACACACTCGCAAATAAAAGCGGTGTCATTACTAAATTCTAAACCTTTCCTCAAATTTTCTCGTGGAATAGCTCTTTCAATCATAACTTAAGACAACAGAAGACCGGAGGTACTATTCATTTGAACAGAAAAATAAAAAAGTTCCCCTCTGCTGTTCATTTTTTGAACTTACTATTGTAACGTTATTCCTTTTCCTATTTTCGATTTTAAAATTTTTCTTGTAATATTAATTTTTCATGCGTATTCATTTCGCAAGCTAATATAGTTGCTTGTTCTTAAATAAAGGAATTACTATTGTCATTACGCTAATAATAATAAAAAATATTGTATTTGCAATCATACAATATTATATTTCATAATCAGTAATTTTCACTGAATCAGCAATTTTCACTATCAGTAAAAACTGATAGAGCGTATTCGGTGTTTGAAATCGGGTTTAACATGCACTATGGATACTTTTGGGTAGTTTTGATATTCAGAACAGTACAAAATATTAGCTTCTATATCTGTCTTGAACTATATGATTGTCGAAAAAACAAGGTTTTAATATTTTCGCTACGTGGGCAAACTAACTTTTGCTGTATATAATGGTTTCTTTTTTTGATGTTATGATCGTACGATTGTAAACTCACCACTTTAATTCATTAATAATACAATTATAGTTGTGCGGACTAAAAATTAGCTCGTAGTTTTGCCGACTCGAGTCATCGTGCTTTATCCCTGTTAGCTTATCACAAACTTGTGATAAGCTAACCATTACTTTGCTATGAGAACTACAACTGAACAAGTTTGTTTACTCTTAGCAATTTAGTGAGGACCCAGATTTTGTACAAATTTGGTCCATAAATGGCTACTTGTATATTCATACATTAGTCTGGCACTCTCTTACCCAAAGACAGGATAAAGTGTGTCTTTCTTTTACGGGGAAATCATCCCTATAAGGAAATGTTTAAATTCTGCCTTAAAACTTTATAGCTAACAATGCCTATAATTATGTGTCTTGCATTTCTATTCAGAAATCTCGTCATTTGATACTCTCTGACATCAAGAAGTATCTTGTTGATAACTGTGTATACAACATCTCATTATCATCTGTCTTCTACTATGCTTGCGCGGGAGCACAGCTAATTCCAACACGTTCTCACGTGACTAAATTTCTGGGTATAAATACCCCGGAAAAGCTCCCTTACAACTCGTGCAAGCATCGTCGAGAAAGCAGGAGGAAGACAGCAAATATTTTATTTGCTGGCATTTTATTTGCTGGCGATTTCAAGATTCTCAAATACGCTACCGCCGCCCTAAAGCGTGATAATGCATCTGAGGTGATCTCGACGCCATCTGTCGACCAAGTTCCCCCTAAGAAAGTTATTTTCTTACGAGGTCTAAGAATGCTCTTCTCTAGATTTAGAGACAGATTTCCACTTTTGCAGAGAGAAAGAAGCTTACGCACAGCTGTCATAAGAACTGTCTTAGAGTTATGCGATAGGATCATATCATCAATATGAGTCCATGCTTCTACCCCTTGTTTACGAGCGAAATGTGTGATGGCATTGCCAACCATTTGCGCCCAAAAGGGGCCCCAAGGTATTCCGAAAGGCACGACCTTATAATGATAGTAAATACCATTGTATTCAAAGGCCGTTTTTAGCCAATCAGAAGGGCATAAAGGAATTTGGTAGAACATTGATTTAAAATCAATTTTAACATACCAATCCTTACATACAATATGCTCTCTATCAAGGACCTGATATATGGACGGCAGATAGAAATCTGGGGTTTTACACCCATCCCATATCCGCCCATCATATATCAGCCTATAGGAGTCTTTCTTGGGAATCAAGAAAACCCTAGAGCAGTATTGAGGTTTAGTCCTTTTCGGTAAAGGAGCTATTATACCCTTCTTGATGTGATATCGAATGGCTTTAGTAAGCGCAGGACTTACGTTAGAACGCCAACGACGCCAACTCACCGGCATGTTTTCAATTCTTACTCCATTACGGAATATTGAACGCACATGTCCTGGTGCCTGACTTTGTTCTAAAAGTCGAGGGATGTCAGCCACATCAGATACCTCAGGATGTCGTTGGTACGATGTAGACCGTAGCCGAACAATCTCTCCTAACAACGATCCAAGATCGATGTCTTCCAATTCACGTTCAATGAACATGTCTTGGTGCGCTAGGACTATTGACGTTGGTTCTTGCTGACTGAGTATGTCGAGATACTCATTGACAGTCAGGTTACCTTTCATCAATTGTATGAGATTCTGTTGCAGAACTGCATACTCGTCCTCTCCTGATATCTGATCTACAATTTCTCTTATTGGTGGCCTGAATAAATCAGGGATCACCGAGAAGATTGCGTGCATCATCCCAGGGTCTCTACCTGTGGAGTGATGGATCAGATTCCTGACAGTTTCAGCAGGGAAATGAGCTATAGGGAGTTGACATCTATTTTGCTCAATACCCCTACCGCTCTGCCGCTCGAAAGTTTCAAAAGCCCAGTCAAGAAGCAAATCTTGAGCTGCCCTTCGAGATTAAAAGCCAAATTAACAATTAAAAGCCAAATTAACGTCTAGAGTAGGACATTCTAAAAGTCTCTGTTGAATATCACTTGATCGTAAGGCTATAATAAAACAATTACCTGATGTATATTTTTATGTTAAACGGTTGGCACATCTTTGAATCTGTAGTTTGTACTTAGTTTCGAGCGTTTGCATATATTGATCGATTGCTTGAGATTTGTTGTTTGCATGTATTTAACTTGCGGCTAGCAAAAATATAATTCTTTTCTTTAATAAATATCTTATCGAGTTGATCAGTTCGTAATCTTTACGGTCTCTAATATAGTTTCGATATAACTATGACGAACAAGATTGTGCCAAATATACAGAATTACTCAAAACTGTATTGGAATCGAACACTTCCTGCTTTGAAGGTTCGTATTACAAACAGAAAATTAGTACAGCTATGGGTAGCCCAGTCGCACCGATGTTTGCAAGCCTGTACGTGGCCGAAATTAAAGAAAGAATAATTAAACGGCACAACTAAAACCATTTATATGGTTACGCTACATCGATGACATATTAATTGTCTGGACCCATGGACCAAACCTTAAAAACGTTTGGGATCTAATATACATACTTTCCAGATTATTCCTGTCAGTTCCAGATTATTTCTGTCAGTTCCAGATTATTCCTGTCAATTCCAGATTATTCCTGTCAGTTCCAGATTATTCCTGTCAGTTCCGCTCGCTACGCTCGCGGATTGAGCTCAATCTATCGATAAAAGGTAATGCCTAAAAAAGCGCGATCTTAGATCCCTGTTCCTGATCAAGCATCTTCCACATCGAAATGCAATGATGGTTATACCAGTTTTGAAGTTGGATGCGATTCCAAAGATTGTGATGTATGGACACTTGTTCGTGTTAAAATATCCGACCACTCGGTGTATAAACGTAAACAGTTCACATGCGGTTTTTGTACATCACTACGACTACTACAGTTATCCTGTTCATCTACTCCTGTATCACACAGGATCACTCAGACCAATGCTGTTTTAGATGTTTTCCTTGCATCAACACCTGACTTCGCATCGTATAATCCCATTATTGGACTCAGTGACCATCTTGTCATTAAGTTTTTTACTGGTTTCTGTGTTGAAGCCCCACCTAACGCAGTTAAGTACTTCACACGCAAATGGAATAAGGTGGATACGGATGCCCTCCGCAAGCTTACAGTACGATTGGGTCTTCACAACAGTGTTGCCAGTGATATCGATGATTGGAAAACTTTGTCTGTTTCTCTCAACTATCTTACGGATTGCGTAGCTCCATTGAAAACCGTACAATCCTCTTCGAAACTTAAACCTCCGTGGTTTGATCATGAGTTACTTGACATTTTGAAGATGCGAAATAAACTATTTAAGTCATCTCTGAAAATTTAGGGTCTTTGGTCAGAATACCTTAAATATCGTCGTCGTTTCAGCTCTATAAAGAAAATAAAATGACAAAGGTATGAAGCTGGAATAATATCATCATATCGAACTTCTTCCAAACCATTCTGGCGGTATGTGAATCAAAATAAAAAATGATTCAATCAATCACAGTGTTAAATCATGGGGGCAGAATTGTACGAGAACCTGATGAAATCGTGAGTGTGCTAGCGACAGCGTTTGAACTTGATTGTTCCACGCCATCTAAAGGCTTCCGTATAGCGCACACTCCTGAGGCATTCACGTCGTATATGCCGCTTGTTCACTCGGCTGAGGTTTCGCGGGAACTGCACGGATTGTCACCATATACTTCGGCCGGCCCAGACAGTATACACCCCTTTATCCTCCGGAATCTCCATGATCTATTAGCATCGCCACTATCAGATATGTTTAACATGTCGATACATACTTCGCACATCCCTGATCACTAGAGACAATCTTACGTCATTCCCATTCATAAAAAGGGTAGCATAGACGATCCGTTCAATTATCGTGCAGTATGCCTGACAAGTATTGTATGCAAATGCCTCGAGAGGTTTGTGCATAAATACATTACCACTCACATGGAAAGAAGTAAGCTACTACACCCATCTCAGCATGGCTTTCGTACCGGCAAGTCCTGCCTTAGCAATCTAATTACGGCACGTGAAAGTTGGACAGACATAGTTGAAAACGGGGATATGATTGATGTGATTTACATTGACTTTAGTAGGGCGTTCGACCGAATACCGCACGATCTTTTGCTCTTACTGTTGGCTCAATACGGGATTGATCCGAGTGTAGTTCGTTGGATCGAGTCGTTTCTGAAAGGTCGATCATATCAAGTTAGGGAGTAGCCTTTCTCCTCCACGAAATACTTACGCAGGTGTTCCTCAGAAATCGGTCCTGGGACCCTTGTTGTTTAATATTTTTCTTTGGGATCTACTTGTAAGATTAGAATGTGATGTACTAGCGTTTGCGGATGACCTGAAGTTATGGAAGTGTGTTCGTTCATACGATAACTGTTTGAAGCTTCAAGATGACTTCGACACTATAAGCATATGGAGCAGGACGACGGGCTTGCTTTTGAATACCTCGAAGTGCAGTCGCATGCACTTAGGAGTTAAGAAATTTTCTTTTGTGTATAGTTTAGGTGGTGAGCCAATTGAGCAGGTACAGTGCACTAGAGACTTAGGGGTACTTGTGCACGAATCGTTAAAGAGTCGTCCAAACACAGACAGGATTATTCAGTCGACCAGACAATTGAGCTATGTGCTTCGTAGGTGCTTTCGTTACCCATCTGTGTTTTGTCTTAAAGTGATGTACAACTCAATAATTAGGCCCATTCTTTTATACTGTACACCAGCAACATTTCCGTGCACGCGAGCTGAATGATTTATAAAATGTTCTTCGCAGGTTGACGAGGTGCTGTCGTCTTCCGAGTAGTTATTCTTATAGGGATCGCTTGCGAGAGATAGGCATACCGTCGGTTTGGTCTGCGATAGTGTGTAGCGACATCTTATGCTTCAGAGATATGTTACTCGGACGTGATGGGTGGCCGGCAAACTGTATCCAGCGGAACAAACGTGATACGAATCGGGGCCACTCTTTGACTGTGAAAACGCTGCACCATGGGAGGCTGTCTAGAATCACTCGCCTATCGCACTGGGCGGTGAGGATGTGGAACTTACTTCCGGAGGATATGGTCGCTATTCAGAGTAGACAGCAGCTCACGCGGAGGATGGAGCAATGGCTGTGCGAGACAAGCTCACAGTCTATACCGGATCGTTATCCTTGGGAGGAATGTTGAATTTTTTTCTTTTCAATTTTTTCTTTTCATTTTTTTTCTTTTCAATTTTTTTCTTTTCAATTTTTTTTCTTTTCAATTTTTCTTTGTTTTTTTTTCTTTTTCATGTGATCAGACAAAACAGCCCTACGGCTACAGTCTTGTAATTGAATAAATAAATAAATTATTGAACCTACACTCTCACACACTCCTCGTTTAACTACGTACCAAACTTCCATCAATCTTTTTTATTCTAACAATGCTAACGGAAAAGCTTTTCATCTCATACCTCCTCTTACCTATTCCTCACCCAATCTGAATAAATCTCAAACTTCTTTATTCTGCTCACGTACTCCTTACTCGACCTCCCCTTTATCACTTCTCAATAATTTACATCCTTCCATCAAAATCATTTCCAGTAACATTCCCGATCAACTGATTCAACACTCCATTCCTGTCACTCATGCCCCAACACATCTTAATTCTCTTTTTCTCTTTACTCTACCTCCGACGTAACACTTCCAAATAATTTACATCCTTTATTTAAAATCATCTCCAGTCAAATCTCTGATCAACCGATTCAACACCCTGATCCTGTCACACTTGCTCCAACCAATATTAATTCTCTATCAAGCACCCCTGTCATTTCCACTTCTATCTGCTTATATGCCTCGAATCCTACCAGCTCTGTCCGTCCACCACTTCCACTAAATCGTTGTCCTTAAAGCTTTTTTACTTAAAGCTCTTTTCCTTAAATTTTTTACTTAAAGCTGTCCGAATCTGCTTCTCCACAATCTCGACTCGATGACGATGTATATGATTTCAGGTCTATCCTAGCAACCATTCTTCCTGATGATAACCCATCCCTCTTCAATAATATCGCTCCTGTATCCTTTATTCGTTTAAACAAATCCACTAAATCCAATCATCTCAGTCCTCCACTCCTAAAAATCGTTTCCGACATAGTTCACATACATCCTTGGTAATCTCCCAACGTTTTAAAGGATGACTGCGAGTCATCCTTATTTATACGTCAAATCAACGGAAATTTTCATGACGTACACACAAGGCCAAAAATTCAATGGCGTCCCATCTCTCCCCCTTGTCTTCTTCGCTAGTCGATCTCGCTCCTAAGCATACTTTTCGTCTTAGTCTATTCAACACTCGCTCCATTCTTCATAAAGCTGATATGCTCCTCGATATATTCGATCAATTATCTATCGATATTCTCTGCATTACCGAATCCTGGCATTGTGACTCCGACGATCTTGCTATTCGTCGTCTATGTCGCTCTGGTTGTTCTTTAGTTGAATCAGCTCGTCCAATTGCATCGCATACATCTACTGATTCTAAATATGGCGGTATTGGTTCCATTGCTCGTTACCCAATGTCTTTACGTAAAATTAACTTTATAATCCGTTACACCTCGTTCGGATTACTCATATGCAGATTATCAACTCCTTTCCCTCTGGAACTTGTGATTTTATACCGTCCAGGCTCAGCTGCTCTTCACGTATGTTCTTTAGCGAGCTTGCATAACTTCTTTCTCACTGTTCATTGTCTTATACTCCTTCTTTTGTTCTCGGTGACTTTAACATTTGTCTTAAACTCCCGCTTGATTTTGATTCTATCACTTTAACTAATCTTTTTCCTGATTTTAACTATAAATTACTTTTAACAAGTTCAACTCATATTCTCGGCGGTGCTCTCGACATCATTGCTGTCCCTAACTGCTTCAATGACTATACTTCCTTGTCAATTACTGATCCTGGTTTGTCCGATTATTTCCTTGTCACTCTTAATCTTACTCGTCCCCATCCTCCTTCTCCGCCTCCACCATTATTCACACCAAGTCGATCCTGGAAACTTCTCGATATCCCTATTCTCTGCACATCCCTACTCCATTCTTCACTCTCTTCACTTCCTCTTAACTATCGCTTCCCCGATGATCTCTTCATTCTGTTTGATTCTGAACTTACGTCGATCCTCAATAACCTTCTGCCTAGTCGACTTCGACGTTCCCAGCACTTGCGCCATGCTCCCTGGTTCGATTCTGACTAGTCTTTCTAAGCGTAGACTCCGTCACTCTTTTCGTATGTACAAACGCTTTCTTAAACGTTCTCCCAACTCATTCCCTTCCAAATTCTCCATGATTCCTTTTCCTACTACCCATAGCCCCTTTGTACCCACTCTTCTCTTTAAATACTTCCCTCCCAGAACTATTCCACCTCTTCCCGTTTCGTCTGATGAAGTTTCTTCGGTTCTGCTGTCATTACCTAATAAAACCTCTCCTTCTGACCCAATTCCCACACACTTGCTTAAAAATATCTGCTCCTCTATCTTACCCGTCCTAACCACATTGTTCAATTCTTCCATCCGTAGCCGTACATTTCCTTCCATCTGGAAATGCGCCACTGTTCGTTTTCTCATCAAAAAGCAATCTCTCGATTCCTCACTACCATCTTCGTACCGTCCTATTTCACTTCTCCCAACTCTCTCTAAACTCCTTAAGCGTCTCGTTCTTAAGCAAGTTAATACATATCTCTTTTCCTCTAACTTATTTCCTCCTTCCAAGCCGCTTTTCGCTCTAATTACTCTACCAAAATTGCATGTCTTAAAGTTTATAACGACTTACTCATATCGCGCGATCATAAATTATGTAGTGTCATATTTTCTCTTGATCTATCGTCTGCTTTTGACATCGTCGATCACTCGATTCTTCTCCATCGCCTTCGTCATGATTATGGCTTCTCTTTACCCACTGTATCATAGTTTTCTTCATATCTGTCAAACCGTACATTTCGCGTCTATTCTAACTCTTCACTCTCCCATCATTCGTCCATCCCGTCCGGTGTTCCACAAGGCTCTGTATTATGTCCTATGCTTTTCTCTCTTCTTATCGGTGATTTGTCTTCTCTCTCATACATTTAATTTTCATGTTATGCAATATGATGATGACATTATCATCTATGCTCATGCACCTGTTTATAGTATTCACGATCTTAGTGTTTCTGCTTCCGACTGTCTTGTCTCAATTTCCAATCATCTTTCTTCCTTTCGCCTTTCTCTGAATCCTGATAAATCCAAAATTATGTGGATCCTACCTCAACGCCTCGACTTCGAACCTCACTCCGTATCATTAAATTCTACAATTCTTCCAATCGTTGATAATCTCGTTTTCCTAGGCTTCCATTTCGACAACAGACTTTCACTTAAAATTTTTTGTTAGAGATAAAGTACGCTCATCTACCTTGATTCTCCGCAACCTCCGTTTAATTCGTAGATTGATCGATTTCCCTTCATGTATGACTCTCATACCTTCTCTCATTTTCTCAAAACTTGATTACTGTCTTACTCTATTTTTCAACTCACCTAAATCAACTCTTCTTCCTTTACAACGCATCATCAACGCAGCCGTCCGACTTCTCCTCCGTCTTCTTCGTTTTGATCATACATCTCACCATCTTGCTTCTCTAGATTTGCATATCATTTAGGGTTGTATTCAAATTCGTCTTCTTATCGTTGCTTTCCGCCTTGTAACTTTTCATACCCCTTCATTTCTCAACCTTCCTTTTCTTGATAAGTCTCGTCCTGTTTACTGTTCCTTGCGTTCCTGTAATTCCCTTTTTTACATGTCCCAAACTACTCTACCTCCTTTGGACTCCGCTCCTTCCTGGTGGCTGCTCCTTTATCGTGGAGTCATCTGCCCATTCATATGCACCAATCAACTTCACTGCCGTGCTTCAAACGCCAAATCCGATCCCATTTGAACAATTTATCTGCTTGACTTTTTCATTTTTGTTTGTGGACTTGTAAGCGTGCAGCTTGTACGCATTTGGCACCTTAAATAAATTTGTATTATTATGGAGAAGACACATTGAAAGAATTTATACAAAGGCTAAATGAAACTAGCGAACTGAAATTTACGAGTAACTTCGAAAACCTACGATATTCCTGGATACAGAGGTACACAACCAAAGTGCCAATTGGGAGACAACCTATCGTAAGTTTGACGGTCGTCGCAGTATACTACATGCAAGAAGTTGTGTGCCCAGATCTATAAAAAGGGCGGTGACTTTGAACGAATTCAGTAGGATTCGAAAGATCTGTTCCAAGAATGAATAATTCGAGAGTCACGCAGAAAAATTCATCAAGGAAATGAATTGCCGTGGATACCGCAAAGTAGCTCTACGGAAACAGTTGGAGTCAGTTAGACGAATCAGTCGGACTAAACTTCTAACCAAATTATCCAAAAATTCTTATGAAAAAGGAAAGGCTTTCTATACGACCTTGAACTACCACCCGGCATTTGAGAATTTAAACAAGGATCTTGCTGAAGCTATAAAAGAGGTAAACCCCGTATGCCGATCCTTAATTAAGCGGCCGATAATTGGATTCAAGCGCACGAACAATTCAAAATGTGCTTGAAAGCCAACAAAACCGTCATGATCGTGGGCTTGGCAAGCCATGCAATGATCGACGATGCGAGTGCTGCCTTGAAATGGCAACAACAAATTCATTTACAAGTTCCGTAACATGCTTAAAATATAATGTCCGATGACACAATAATTGCAAGAGCAAAGGACTAGTATATATGAACATGTGCAATGAATGTTCAAAGATATATATAGGACAGACAGGAGGACAAATGAATGTACGAGCTTTGACTCGCAGATCCGACATTACTCTTGGTCTTCATTTCCTGTTTTTTCTACTTACGACAATTATATATCCCTTCCACTGAGGAAGGGATATATATAGTCTATATATAGACTATATATATTGGTAGTGCGAAAAATCGCTTGAAACTGTGGTCCAGGAGCCTAAACTGGCTACTATTGATTTAAAATCCATATGAGCTGCTAAAAACTGGACTTCGATCATCAGCTCCATCAGTCTAATGTATCACTCCGAGACGCCCCGAACCACCCAGCAGTCATCGTCAGTCGGATGAAGTGGTTAGGGTGCGTTTCGACTGCTTTTGTGATAACTATAAAGACACCAGCAATTCCTCACGATGCTAAACAAAACTCAGGTGCAGAAAGCGTTTTTACTGGCTTGCTGCGTGTGTGGACCTTCTAGTTATTCTTTATATGCACAAATGTGTATCCGTTGGTTACGAGGGCACTGAATTTCTCACAGGATTCCGAAAGGAATACGTTTTTTATAAATTGGTAGTGCGAAAAATCGCTTGAAACTGTGGTCCAGGAGCCTAAACTGGCTACTATTGATTTAAAATCCATATGAGCTGCTAAAAAACTGGACTTCGATCATCAGCTCCATCAGTCTAATGTATCACTCCGAGACGCCCCGAACCACCCAGCAGTCATCGTCAGTCGGATGAAGTGGTTAGGGTGCGTTTCGACTGCTTTTGTGATAACTATAAAGACACCAGCAATTCCTCACGATGCTAAACAAAACTCAGGTGCAGAAAGCGTTTTTACTGGCTTGCTGCGTGTGTGGACCTTCTAGTTATTCTTTATATGCACAAATGCGTATCCGTTGGTTACGAGGGCACTGAATTTCTCACAGGATTCCGAAAGGAATACGTTTTTTATAAATTGGTAGTGCGAAAAATCGCTTGAAACTGTGGTCCAGGAGCCTAAACTGGCTACTATTGATTTAAAATCCATATGAGCTGCTAAAAACTGGACTTCGATCATCAGCTCCATCAGTCTAATGTATCAATCCGAGACGCCCTATATATATTGTATCCTATGCGATCATGAAGATCTATTGAAATCGGGACTGGTGATCCTTTGATGGATGCTTATTTATGTATTGAATAGTTGCTAGGTCACACGAGGTGACTTTCGCATTGAAAACCAGCTACAGAATCCTTCCTATATATAAAATATAATTTGTTGTTACACCTGCCCTGGGACACACAATGGTGTACTCGTAAATAAATCACTATGTTTTCCTCATGATGAGGCATAAACACTATATATAATATATATACATAATATAATCACTATATACATAATCACTATATATAGGGCAAGGCATATATGTAGCTATAGTTTAGAAATTTGTACAATCACATTCTGAAGAAGGCAGTATCGCCGAAAGCTAAAACTCGGATTTGTACAATTAAATAAAGAAAATAATTTTGATCTTTACCTTTTCCGGTTTATTTTACTAACAATACTTATATATATATATATATTAATAGATTTTCAAATCAAGCAAGCGAAAATTTAATTTGTTATTAGCAAGAAAATAGCTTTCGGGATTTCCCCTTCTTCAGTTTACAAATTATTATCAGCACTGATAATAATTTGTAAACTGAAGAAGGGGAAATCCCGAAAGCTATTTTCTTGCTAATAACAAATTAAATTTTCGCTTGCTTGATTTGAAAATCTATTAATATTTTGAAAGAATTGTCATCACGACAATCTCGAGCAACGCCGATTTGACTAATCCTCTTATATATATATATATATATATATATATATATATATATATATATATATATATATATATATATATATATATATATATATATATATATATATTGGTAATAATCGTTAAACCGGCTGTTGACGGGATCGTCCATTATGAGATCCTTTTTGTATATTTTGTTATTGAGTAAAACCGCCAAAAAAGACAAAAATAAATAAGAGCACTTGATGTGTTTTTTATAAACGCGTTTCGCTTCAACAATAAAGCTTCGTCAGTGAATACTGACGAAGCTTTATTGTTGAAGCGAAATGCGTTTATAAAAACACATCAAGTGCTCTTATTTTTTTGGCGGTTTTACTCAATAACAAAATATATATATTGATTAGAATATTTTTAAAACTGGCGCTCTGGGTCCATCAAAGACTTTTATATATAATAAGTATTAATTGAAGCAGAGTTTGGAAATATATATTTTTTCTTTAAAATTACAACGTTTCGAGCGCAACCGCTCTTTTTCAAGTTATTTACAGTATGACTGTAAATAACTTGAACAATAATCATACTGTAAATAACTTGAAAAAGAGCGATCGCTCGAAACGTTGTAATTTTAAAGAAAAAATATATATTTCCAAACTCTGCTTCAATTAATACTTATATATATATATTTATTTATATATTTATTTTTTTATTTTTCATTTGAAATATACGAAGATTGTGCAAAATAAACCGGGGAAGATTTTTCAAGACGTTTCGCCCCATTTTTGGAGCTTTTTTAATATACAAAAAAATAGAACAGCTGATTACAAGCGTCATAATTTTGGATCTTTTAAATTATGGTCAGTTTCCGCCTAATTTAAACTCCGTATGTAACATCCCGATCAAAGTTTCTTCTTTCCGCAATCGCTCATTATCATTAGTTATGCCCTATGCACAATTGTATAATTCATGCAATCGAAATTTCCATTCTCCATGCAGTGACGAATTGCTCGGTCGGTAATGTTAGATGAACGGTAATGGGACATATAAATATGAAAAATTTTTTTCACAAGTGTAAACGTTACGGAGCGTTCAAACGATTTGGTTAAATCTGCTGGAGAAACATGCGAATCGATGGATTTTCAGTCAATTTCTGGTATAGATCAGGTACTTTTTAATAGTAAACGATCAACGATTGACTCAACAATGAAGGTTAGTACGGTTTTGGTTCGTTCTATTAATAACGAGGAGCTACTACCCCCAATTCTAAAGGCGAACAATCTGTGTCTCATAAAATCAAAGGCGACTATTGCAAATAATTTTTTATTTAACAAATCTCTTCGTTGTTTTGTGGCTAAATACCCGAATAGGGTTCTGTTCAACTCAGTAAAATTTCACGAGAATACGATTAAAGTCTCTTTTGTTAACAGCGCAATTTTAAAGGAATTTTGTACCTACTTTGAAAAGTATCTCAATGATGTGGGTGCCATAACTATCAAACCTATACTTTGCACAGTCAAAATAAATAACTTTCCTTCTTTTCTGGCTGAAGACGATCTATGCGCATTAAAAAATAAGTTTGGCCTCCACTCAGTGAGGCAATTACCGGGAAAGGGGGGTGAACCCCTATCTGTAGCCTTTGGGAATATTGATGCTGATAATGGACACCTCCTAGCTATCAACGGGTCTAACCCCTTCATAGGGTATAACTTATCGTTCTCCGTAATAGAAGAAGACAAGTGGACTTATCCACACTGCCAGGTCTGTCTCAAATGGGGGCATTGGGGGTCCTTATGCCACTGCAAAAAGACCTGTGGGGTCTGTGGTTCGGTAGATTGTCCCCAATGTGTGGAGAATGATAGGTGCACGGCTCCACCGGTTTGTTCTAACTGTGGCCAGAGACATCCGGCCTGGTCCAGAATGTGCCAGGCCTTTAAAGATTACAGGAGGATCTTTCATTCACAACCAAAGTCTAGCCCATCCTATGCAGCGGCTTCTGCGCAAGAAAATAGAATGACAAATTCCGACATCCTGACTCTATTGGCCAATCAGAAAAGAGCAATAATGGCGGATATGGAACGCCTCATGTCCCATTGGTAGCTTCCGCCTCTCGTCCTTCCATTCCTGCAGCCGAGATTATGAAGCCGACCAAGACAAAGAAGAGAGGTGGTTCGGTACAGACGGTGCCACCCCTTAAAGTAGGGAAGCTTCTGGAGAAGGCCTCAAAGGGAAATAAAGATAATGCCTTGGGGGCTCGCATCTTGGACGGGGCGAGTGGCAAGGGGGTAACCCTATCGCACCTGGCTCCGTCTAGGTTGGCATCCCCCTTCCAACTAATTTAACACAATGGTGAGTAATCCCGAGCACTTTTCACTGAATATTCTTCAGTGGAATTCGGGAGGTGCTTCTGCCCTTAGACTTTTATCTGGTAGAGACGCAGATGTTATAGTCCTTCAGGAGACGCGGTCTATCCGTCTCCCCCAGGACATTACTCGATTTATCCCTAAGCACATTTATTCCCACTATACTCCGTACATTACCCCGCCTCACTTATCTTCTTCTCAAGGACTCTTGACCTTAGTTAAGTGCTCTCTATGGTCTTCCCTCTTGCTAAACTACTCTTGTCCAGCCCTGTCTTGTCTAGTAGTTTCACTCGTTAAGAACGGTAAACGCCTCAGTATTGCCAACGTCTATATTCGTCCAGGAGAGATTCACAAGAACCGTGACCTTCTGGATGGGATTATTGACGGCGGCTATGACATGGTACTAGGTGACTTCAACGACAGAACTGGTCGTTGGATTAATGCAGCACTCCGCAGAGCCAGGAACGGTTATCTTATTCACAAACCACCCTCCCCCACCTTTCATTGCACATCATCGAATTCACTCCTCGACTTATTATTGCTCCACGAGAGGTGGTTGTTTAAACCCTTCTGCACGGAGCAATCGCGACAACATCTGTTCACCTCTCATGATCTAATTCGCTGGCGGATAGAAGAGGATTCGCTGCTTCGCAGAAGATTCCACTTTGACCCGATCAGAGTAGCTTTCTTCCAGGCAGCTATCCAACGCTTCCCACGAATTGGTAATTAGAGCCTAACCGAATTTAATTCCTATCTCTCTTCGCAAGCTACCGCGTTGCTTTCGACAACCTATAAAGGTCGCATTTTCAATCCCACTCCGACAAAACTCAAGATCCTAGCTAAACCGCTGAACCTCCCTCATCTCTCTTCCTCTGCGAGGCATACCCTCTCGTATGAATACTGGCGCACCAGATACTGGTTCCAGCTGCGTAGAGATAGGGCGAGTATTGCTCGTCTTAACCTTTCTCAGTCTTCCTTTTGTAAGATATTCAAGAGGAAGAAGTTTGTTTGCTGGAGGGATAGGGCTGTGGGTTAGATCGGTAGTATAGACCTTGATAAAGTTTTAGAGGAGTCACTAGCCCTACATAATTATGGAGCCACTCAATCACCGCAACCAATCCCGCTCTGGGGAGACTTCAGGAGTAGAGACTTATCTGTGCCAGATATTCTCAACGCCTGGGGGCCTCTACCGGGCACCTCCAAATCCGTCGCTCCACTCTCTTCACGGGTCTGTCAGCTTTTGACAGCCGATCAAAGAAGGGAGGTAGCCGTCACAATGCTTTTAGCCACCCCATCCGATGTGGCCGGCATCAATGTTAGTAAAAGAATTTTGTTATCTAAGAAGTATCCGGTCTCTTGTCCTAAAGATCTGCAGCCCATTTCGATTCAAAATTCCCTCGTCTCGATCTACGAAAAAGCGCTTACGCATAGAATCCGCGATCATCTAAGTAGGCGAAATTTAATTCCTCCTAGTTTCCATGGGTTCGTCAAAAGTCGCTCGGTCCATTCAGCAGTTGGTAAAGTGCATTGCTTCTGTCGGGAGAATAGTCATCAACTCGCTGTGGCTGTTTTCCTTGATTTTTCCGCTGCATTTGACCGCATCTCCATACCATTTGTTATCTCTTCTCTCAGGTCCCTTGGGTTGCCTGCGAGAATTGTTAACAAGGTGGAGATACTGCTGTACACTAAGCGTTTTTACTACGATGACGACCCTGATGCGCGTCAGTTCTACCCTATTACGGGTGTGCCTCAAGGTCCCTTCTCTCCCTTATCTTATATCTTGCTGCTTCCATCAATCTATTCAAAATATTTAAACGTGATCAACGTCTAGTGATGTACGCTGATGACACCACAGCCCTGTTCACTGGACGCAGATGTAAAGACGTAGTCTCTGACATCAGCCGATTCTTTTTAAGTTTAAAAGACCAGTTGCCCAGATCCAATCTTTTTTTAACTCCGCCAAATCGCAGGTGGTTGTCTTTCATGGCTCCCCTGTGACGAAGCAAAAACTTAAGAGACTAGCACTCTCTGCGCTCTCCTCCATATTTGCCTCTGAACCACTCCCTACCTTCACAAGTCGAGTAAAATACCTGGGGTTCACCGTTTCGGTGAACTGGTTGGCAAAAGCCGACCTGGATAGACTTAAACGTATCCTGAAGAGAGCTAGATGGGCTCTGAAACGGGCCCAGCATTTGTCGTTAAATCGGAAACCCAGGTGCGCCTTTTGGGCACCTGGGCTATCTCGGGATAAGTCTTCTTCTCTAGAGGACGTCCTCCAGAGCAAAGACTGAGGTTCCTGAAGCTCCTCGTCTCGCATTTACCCAGCATCGTTCGCACCGATTGGATTCTTCGTGGGGGGGGTGAAAGACCCCGGGTGGTTCAATCGGAAATCGGCGTGTTGGATTGGTTGGGAGGCTCAGATCCCCATGGATTTAGGCCCGAATAGGTGGAAGAAGTGGCTGTTTTTGTTTTGAGTTTTTCTCAACTCTCTTGCTGTTTGTTGTTTGTTATGTCTTTTTAAGTCACTTGACACTTCTGTATTTTTCTATTTTAATAAAATCTTTATTATTACCTATGAATATTCATTCGTCTTGCTAAACTTAAACTGGTTTACCGACGTACTGTTTCTTACAGGGCGGTGAATTGTACAGGTATTGAGCTACGAATTGAATAGGTATTAAGACGTTCGTCTAAACGGGTTTTGGTCCTATCTAATCTAACCTATGAAGAGCAATAAAGTCGTCTTAAGATGCGGTGATTATTCTCACTAAGGGCACTAAACGACCTTAAGGCAATTCAGTGTGCAATTTATAATGATAGTGATCCGATACGGTTCCCTATTCCCAATTCGCGAAGACTCAAAATTACGTTGACATCCATTCATGCTAAGACGTAAAAATGGAGAAAAAACGTCACATTAATTTTGCTGTACGAGTTGTACCTTCTGTGAATATCATACCGCTTGAGTTAGTGAATCATGTAAATAGACGTACGTTCATGACATCTCTAAAGTCTTTGAACTTTACATGATATTATTTATTTGTTTATTATTATATTTTTTTTGTAATTTGTGAAGGTGTCCTCTGAGTTATGCTCTCTGATATTCGAGTAATAATAAATTTTAAATTTATTAAAATTTAAAAATTTACTTAAATTTATTAAACTCCAATAGCATTTCACTGTGGATTTTTATAAATCAAATATGCTTTCTTGTTAACTTTAAATTCTAATCGAATTTCCCTAGATCGAGAGGTATATATGATCAATAGGGAAATAACTATCTTAGATGAAATTTTTACTTTCGAATTTGCAAATATTTTTACGATGCTACACAACAGTATTTTTCCTTAGTGAGAGAAAGCTTAGCACTTCATTAAGTCCTCTCGAAATATTGCGTGCAATGGCTGCCCGAAAGCGTGGTGATTATGTACCTGAAACACCGAGGCATATCAAGATAAAGCGTATGAAGACCGAAAGCGGGCTAGAGATACATCCTTCGCCATTGATATCATTGTTAACGATTTCTAATGGCTTTCAGAAAACACCAAAATCTGTAGTCATTCGAACCGACCATCGACACTATTTATTCGGATGTGGAGAAGGTACCCAGAGGATTTTAATGGAATTGTCGTAAGTTGTATTTAAAACCAATTTAATCCTTTTATTTAAAAGATAAGTAATGTATATAGGTTATTCTTTCGGGAAGATAATATTTTAAATCAAATAATACTAGAAGAACTAATGCAAACTAATTGAATCAGTGACTTTTATATTTAATTTGATATGTTCACAGCTAGTATCGTTTATTTAAATATTTATGAAATTAAATTTTATCTGTGTAAGATAAACGGTACATATTGAAGACGGCTTATTATCATCAAGAATTGACACATCGCTTATTATATCGAACAACTAGTGCAGTATTTACATATTGTAATAAGTAAATTGAATATCTTCTGTCAATGGTTTAATCGTTTATGTCATAGTAATTTTCTTGCACAAGTAACTATCTAATGCAATTTCTAAAAAATCCGAATTTATTCCAATTCTCGAAATGATGACTGCATATCATTAGTGAATAAAAGTAGTTTCATAGCTTTTCTGATTTAATTCACGAATTTTATCAATATTTATTTACTTTTTAACTATTACGCTCTTCCATGATATCTATTGGAGAAGCAACGACTGCGACACCAAGTCGCGATCGCATATTTCTTTTAAATGAAAATACACCATATAATAAAGATTAAGAGTATTCAGCCATCTTGTTAATATTTATAAACTTCAAAACAACATTTTTGCTAGATTTTTGCTAGATTATGCAAATGTAATGATTATGACATAGAAAACTGTTCAACTTATGTAAGTAATTTAACTTATATACAGTAGATTAGAGATCACAGTCCTTTAAATTATAACAAAAAGGTTTTATTATTAAACTTAAATTTTATGTGATGATTTAGGACTATAAAATGATATGTTAGATAATTGAATCTGTAACAGCCAATCCAAATTATTAGCCGAATGATTTGAACTCGAATAATTTTGCTTAATTTTACTGTCCTGTCGATATTTCAAAATATTTTAATGCTAATAATAGATTTTATACAATCCGCTTATAGCTTAGCCGTAAAGTAGTTCTGATCTTTAATCCCTTTTTTATATTTGTCATTGAAAAAATACCGTTTAGTAGCGAAAACTCTGACATTTTAATGAATATATTAGTTTAGTGATCACATTAATTGAAGTCTAAATCTTAAATTAAAAATTTGTTTTTATTGCTAATTTGCAAAAATTTTGTTTAATTTTTAGAACAAAGTATTTAAAAATAAATCAAATTCTTTTAACGAATTCGACATGGGAGCAAACTGGAGGGTTGATCGGTAAGTTTAAATTGCACAAACTGTATTTAATAGATTAAATATTGCTTTAACACTATTGCTCGTAACTCAATAAAAACTATCACTTTGTACACAATTTATAAGTTGCAATTTGATATATCAAACAATAGTTTGCGAATTTATATTTTGCCGTTAATGACAAATAATGGCTAATTCGGACTTTATTGGCATTTGTTCTTTACACTGTTTTAAATATATAAATTTATAATTATTTGTTATTGTATTTGATTGTAGAGCGGCTTAGTAAAACGAACAATTTGGTCTTTTCACTTTTTTGTTCTAACTGATTGCAACAATAGTATGCTGCGCGGAAAATGGGAAATAATTAAAGTACGGTTTTGAACCTAAATTGCATCTAAACTGACTCGCATTTAACAGGTTTCACATAATGATGATGTTCTGTAAATACGTTCAAGATTTAAATACTAATTGAAAACACCTTGTTATAGATTGATTAGCTTAAATTGATAGATTTATTCTAAAAACCATTTTAATATATATACATGGTGACTGAAAGTCGTAAATCAAAGTCCAGTCTATCAAGCAACATCATTTTCGATTAATGCCGCATTTCGTAAGAAATCATGGGCCGTTGTTTACTTAGCACATTCGTTCACCACCATTATACATGACGTATCCATTAACGATCCAACGAGTGCAGCTACAATTCAGCAACAACCTCTGCCTATTGTCTAAGGATGGTCCGCACATCCATTCGATCTGGTTAAGAGCGTAAGCCTCAGACAATTTAACAAAGTGTCGGAAACGCCTTTATTTACAATGTCACACAGGCAACCGAAACGACTAGTGTGTACCTCATTCTACTGATGAGTGTTGCCGGGTACTCATTGGTCGTCTAGAAGTGACATGGTGACTGAAAGTCGTGAAACGAAGTCCAGTCTATCAAGCAACACCATTTAGTACAAATGCCGTATTTCGTAAGATATCCTGGACCGTTGTTTACTCAGCACATCCGTGCACTACTATTATACCTGACGTATCCATTAAGGATCCAATGAGGGCAGTGACAATTCAGTAACAACCTCTGCCTAGTGTTTAAGGATGGTTCGCACAGCAATTCGATCTGGTTAAGAGCGTAAGCCTCAGATAATTAAGCAAAGTATCGTAAACGCCTTTATTCACAATGTCACACAGCCATTTGAAACGACCAGTGGGTAATTCATTCTACTGATGAGTGTTGCCGGGTACTCTATCATTTCGATGTTGAATTGGTCGTCTAGAAGTGACATTGTGACTGAAAATCGTGAATCAAAGCCTAGTCTATCAAGCAACACAATTATATATACGTTCTGATTACCAGTTCTTATCTAAGTTAAAATTCTGATTATTCAACTGATTACAATCGAAAAAGGTCGAAACATCAACATTTTCTTTGCTTACCAGTATATCTGAATTACGTTTTTATCTATACATATCTATTGCTACCATGCAAGCGAATCGTAGACAATGGTTTTACTATATATTTTCTATATATATATAGAATACCGATGAAGGAGTATTTGATAATCTAGTCTATGGTACCATATTTAATATGGGATTCAATTTTAAAGTTATACAGAGAAATATTTTTGAAAATATGTAACTAATAGCCAGGATAATATATTATCCAGGTTATTATCCTGGTTAAGTGACATCCTTCTTAGAATACCAAATTATAAATTAACTTGTAAATAAAATCAGTAAAGAACCAATTTTCGGACATTCCAATTATTCTTGGTCAAATTGTAATTAGCTTTTGATAATCGCAAATTTTCAGTAAGAACTTTTTAAACCAAGAATAGCCAGTGGCTAACTGAATAAGGCAAATAAAGAATTCTATGATGTTTCCACTAAATTCATAATTCTAATCTCGTCAATTTTGCAATCAATATACTCTCATTGCAGCCAGTTTCGTCACCGTTGCTCACTACAAAAATTTTTTTGCATTCAATATTACTACGTTTTATATAAATTTGACATTTATTAATTCATTCTTATAATTTATTTCTTTTTAGAATTGTTTTAGAACGAAAAATCTAAATTCAACATGTTTCCAATTTCCAATAATTATTATGCATATACATTTTGTAATCATATTTACTATACTTCTTAATCCTTACATTTTGTAAGGAACGTAGCAAGTCGTGAGACTCCAATGAATAAAAATAACTAATAAATACCATACTTGCAAATGAAACATTTTCTATTGAGTGCTTTAATTCCGAGAAAATTTGTGGGCAAGGATATTACTAACAATCGGCACATGAGTTTCCTAATTTGTTCAATTTTGTTTTTTCGTTTCCGATGAAATTTATGGACAGATAAATTAATAATCGACACATGATTTATCTTAATTTGTTCAATTTTGTTATTGAGTTTCCGATGAAATTTATAAACAGATAAATTAATAATCAACACATGATTTTCCTAATTTGTTCAATTTTGTTATTATGTTGATAAAGATAATAGAATTTTGATTAAAAGCATTGGTATTTTATTAATTATGACAATTTAAGTCTTATTTGTGCGAAGAATAAATTAAGATTCTTAATAATAAAGGTATATACTATATAGTAATTTTAAGATTTATTAAAGTAACGAGTTTGGTAGAAAATGTTATTAGATTGGATGCAAAAATAACAAGCTTGAATGCAAACGTTTATAAATGATTAGCTGTAAACTTGGCGAGTGTTATTGCAGAACTGATAAGATTAAATGCAAAACTGACGAGATTAAATGTAAAAAGTGAATATATGAAAGGAATATTGGATCAGATTGAATCCGAATGTGAAGAAATAGATCGAATGCACAAATGGCGGGACTAAAAAACGAAGAAAGCAACAATTGAATGTATTCGGTTATGTTAAATTCAAATGTGACGAAATCGGATGCAAAACGGACGATATTGAACCCAAGAGAGTGACGAAATTGAAGCAGAAGTTACTAGCATAATCTCAAAAGTATGGAGAACACTTCTTAAATACGTGCATGTTCCCTAGTTTGATTCGTAACTACTGCTTTATGAAAGCACCCTTAAAAATTACTTCTTTATATAATTTTTTCTTCTAGCATTATCTTATAGTTTTCGCTAACCTCGCGCATTAAGTAAATCGCTGATATAACGCATTCTTACTTTTATTGCTCTTAAATAATCGACTACTTGTTGTCTCATACTTGATTATTTTAGGACTCTCGATCAATTTGGAGTCATCGGCATCAGACGAATTTACACTACATGCTCCATTTGAAGTTGTAAGTTACGATTTTATATCGATATTGTAACTTTATTTAATTTTTGTTTTGTGTTTTGCTTATTTAGAAATCCTACCTTGAACGCAGTAGAACAGCAGAAGCCTATAAGTTTATGCGTCTATGTAAGTTTACGCTGTGAAAATCATATTTGTTAAATATAAAGCTAAATATAATCAAAATGACCATTTAGTACAGCATCGTTACGATTTAAATCCGAAATACAAAGACGAGACACTAATAATTCAGCAGATTAAACTTCCATTAAAGAGCAAGTCATCTTTAAAACCTAGTCAAGATTCAATAGGTAAAAAGAACCTTGTTTTTGTTTTTCTCTTAAAGGAGGTACTTTTTCGTTGTTAATTTTGTATTTAACTAAAATAGTAACATTTTCAAAACTTATTCTCGTTGCATTTTAAATATAATAAACCGGTACGGTATTTTACAATTTGACCTCGTTGAATACATTCGCCACGTTTGTCGTCTCATCAAACTCTATTTGCCAAATCTCTTTGTGATACAAAAAACTAAATGTTGAATATGCTGTGTCATTACTGTTGTACCCAAATGATATTTTACATATTGCTTTAATTTTTAATATAATTTTGTTTCAATAAAACTAAATATTAAACGTGATGTGTCCCAATATATATCGTTAATGTAAACTGAGCACTCACATTTTTTAAGTGTCTCTAGCATGTAATTTTCTCCTGATCGTTTAATATCTATGGTGGACGCCTTGATTAGGTAAATAAGTATGTAATACTTATTTCAGATTAAACCATTTTCACAATAATTTTTTTAAACGTTATCTGATTATCCTCAATTTTGAGTGATCACTTTTAAATTTATAGATATGGATCATTACTATGTTCGCTTACAAAACAGCAAAATATCAGTTATTGATGTGAATAATGTCACTTATTGATGTTTAATAATGATCACTCATTTTCTAAATTATTGTAACAAAAGATACATCATATTTAAGATACATCAATAAGATACGAAACTATCATTAAGTAAAATGTGCGAATCGTACTTAAGCGTGCTGTGTATTTCAATCAAGATAAGAAACTAAAAGAATACTTGATGAAACGAATTATTTAAGTGTTTGGTTACAATTTTAGTTCGCTTCTTCTCGTGTTCAAGGTGAATAACGATGTACATTAATAAACACTGCTTTTTATTTTGAATTCTGCTTATTTGAGTATAATTCTTTAATTTCCTGAACTTACTGTCTGCTTTTATATCGTGATAGCTAATGATGGATACGATAATGCCGCAAGCTACTGTTGTTACATAGTAGATGTGAGTTTTTCGAAGGTTACTATTCTCATTACTATTAGTATTTTTAGTCTCAACAATTACCTCCGAGACTTGTAAACGAAAAGTGTGTATTATACGGCGTCCCTCCAAATCATCTTAGAAGAGAACTCAAGAATGGCCGATCCGTAACATTAGAGGATGGACGTGTCGTGAATCCTGATGATGTTGTTATCCCTGGACATCCTCAAGTTCGGATTCTTTTTGTTGACATTAATACTGATGATATTGCAGAACATTTGGACTTTGTATTTGATAATCTTTCTGATCGTCTTCCTGATTATGTCGTTCACTTCACACCATCGGTCATACAACAATCATTGGTATACAGACAAAAGATCACTAATCTCTTTGCCGAAAGCCGACATTTGCTATTGGACGAGTGCTACCCTAATGTAGAGAGTGGTGGTATATATAAAATGCAATGTAGACTTAACTCAGTAAATAAGGACTTTTTTCCTTTATTTCCTTGTCAACAGCAATACATTATGGACAAAGATAAAAGGGTAATTTTTGCTTTCTTTTTCTAAAATATGATTATTGTAAAATACAAACTATACAGCCTGAATCACTAATATTGATAAAAATAATATAATTCAACATACTTCAATACATGTAGTTTCGATGTATTATCCATTTTATGGAAAGCAATAAAATTGATTTATTTGCCAAGCATCATATTAAGTTACTTAATGTAAGTAAATAATATTAAGTACAAATCGTGTTTTATATTTTTGAATGATATGCATTCTCGTTATAAGTTTATTTATTTTTTATTTGAAATAATTTTTGTAATCGCCTAAGTTTTTTATGAATATAGTGACATATAGTATACCCGTTTTGTTTAATTAAAATTAGATATTTTCTTGTGGCACTGTTCTATTAAAGGGTTTTAGTCTTGTTCCTTAACCAAAAACGCCAACAAAGCTTATACATACCATCATGATTTATTCCTTCTGAAGTTATATCACTATCTAAAGCAACATATCAATCGAACGCAAAGTATATTACGTAATGTCTATCCACACATCAATATTTCCCATTCATAAATCTAAATTTACTCTTATCGATTTGCTGCGATATTTTGTTCAGTTTTATTCTTGAAATATCCAAGTTTAATTAATGTTTCAACTATATTATTTAAATGACCATATCAAGAAGATAATATCATTACATATTATATTAATATAGAAAAATTATAAAGCAAATATTATATGGGCAAACTGTCCATTAACAACAGTGTATCCATGACATAAGTGACACGGTTAAGACAACTTGATCAATTGCTAATAAAACAGATTTTCAGACAACGTGACGAATCAACTCTTATTCACAAGGTGTATTAAGATAGATACATAAGGTTAAAGACGCAGTATCGTTATATAAAGGTGTGTATAAGTTATGTGTAACTTATATATTTTGACAGTGTATGCCGCGAAAGCATATGGCATCTCCTACGAGAGTGTAGACTACCTAATAAAATCTGCAACATAGTGTAAGCCTTATACAAGCACACAATCGCAAAAGTACAGGAGCGTGGATGCTTTAGTTAGGAGTTCGAGGTCCTGACGGTGTAAGACAAGACAGTGTTCTTACTTCAACATTATTTAGCATTGCTATGAACATCATTCTACATTCAGATCTCACGAATACTCATGATGGTATGCCGTTGGGCTGCTAAAATCAGGGTGTATGCGATTTAGCGTATGCAAACGACATATTTCTGTTGACCCAGAGCTTTATCGCATAAGATGGATAATCCTTCAGATTTCTTTATCTTTGAAGAAATGAAGTAATTTTATTGCTATTTTGTAAGAATGACATCATTACTATAAATGACGTATTTCTAATAATAAAAATAAAATTTTTCATACTAAAAATAACTTTCCTTTTTATGGAAACGCACGAACATCTTAGAAGCTGCACTGCTGATTTGTTCTAAACTTAAATTCATATTTACAACAGTGTTTTAAAAACATTGCCTGAACAAAATTCAAAACCTATGGCTGTCTAAGCGTGTTTAAGGCTCTTCTTAAATGTATTGTTTGAGGGTATGTCCGTTCCTCCTCGTGGTGCTCTTGGAAACTCCCCCAGCATACCAGCTGTGGGACTTCTCAGACTCTCATTCTTCTCGAAAAACATCTCAATCAACGTTCAAAACTTTTGGACTTATCCCGGACCAGGATTCGAATAGTGTGAAATGGAGGACCAAATCCTACATAGCCGACCTCGCCTTAAATCGGGATAAATACTAAAGAAAAAGGAGAAGTAAATGGATTGTTTGTTAATAAAATAAATATGTTGGGTGTCTAAATAGCCTGAAGTGGATCTCACGGGATCCAGAGGCAAAAAATATTTGGAGTCACTGCTTTAGATATAAACATTACTTTTTTGGAAATACATTGATAATATTATGCGGTCTTGCGAATATGTTGAGAACACATATCGCGTTAACTTCAACTTAGCTATCTGAATTAAACACTAACTTAAACACTAACTCATTACAATTACATATTCCTGATAAAGATGTTCTGTCGAGATATTGAAAATAAATTCAATTTTCATTTACTGCGTATGTCTTTTCAACTCAAAAATATTCTTTATAAAATTTAGATGTCTTTTAATATTGTCTATCAGGACAATAATTATATTTTATTGTATCATGATTTTGTTAAATCTAAATATGTGAATATTTGAATGTAAAATACTTGAATGTAAAATTTTACTATTTTATGTATAAAACATTTCGCTAAAAGGAAATATTCAAGTGCTCAATAGTTAAATCATATTTAAAATTTAAAATTATTTAAAATATAATTTAAAATTATTTACGTGTATATTCTTCTATGTTACGACATTTCAAATCAAATTGTTCGTTGAGGAACTTACCGAGAATGCAAATTCAAAAGATGTTGGTAGTAAAAGCAGAACAGATGCTGTGAATATTGATAATGATGAATCTCTATTCGACACCGTTAAAGCTAATTATCCATTTGAATCGGGATACGATCAGGCCTTATTTGCTAAAACCGGATTAAACGTCAGCATTCGAAATAACAATTTTGAGCTAATGGATGGTTTTCTACTTATGCATACTACTGATCACACAGTAGACACCGATTCTGGTACTGTTGATCAACAAGTCACTAGCAAAAAGAATGATTATATAGCTGCCAATGAACAGAAACCCACTTCTTATCCTTATATATTGTTTCTTGGAACTGGGGCATGCTGTCCAAGCAAAGTTCGTAATGTTAGTTCAATTCTTTTGCAAACAAGGTAATCACGTTCTGTTAATCTTAATTGAAGTTGCTTAATATAAACAAGCTATTAAACAGTCTTATATTTAAATAATACTCAAATTATTAGTTTTTTTATGCAAATTCGAATTGCATATTAACATTTAGAATAGTTATTATTCTCCTTTTTAACAATTGCATTATATTAAGCATATATTATTAAATGAACATAGTTGTATATAGATCGTATTTATCAGAATGTCAGTATTTGTACTGATACTATTGTATATTTCAATGCAATGTGAATAAACTGATTTTTATTTTTCTGGTACGTAAAAGAACAGTGCTTTAATCGTTTTATATATAGTATATATACTGAAATATATATTATATATAAATATATATAGAAATATATAGAAATATATATTTATATATATATATATATATATATATTATCGTATGAGATCATGAAGATCGATTGAAATCGGGACTGGTGATCCTTTGATGGATGCTTATTTATGTAATGAATAGTTGCTAGGTCACACGAGGTGACTTTCGCATTGAAAACCAGCTACAGAATCCTTCCTTCATGATATCCAATTCCATACACCCGGGGCTACCAACATGTGGCAAAAAGCGGGCGAAACGAAAACGGCTGTGGCAATGTGGTCGTTAGTAGTCAGGGTGTATGGAATTAGATATCATGAAGGAAGGATTCTGTAGCTGGTTTTCAATGCGAAAGTCACCTCGTGTGACCTAGCAACTATTCATTATATATATATACCTGATTGTTTGAGTTCAAATCGGTTAGCGCCAGGATCGTCTATTTAGGGTCAAACTGGTGGTCAGATGAATATTCGCGCTCTCACAAGACGATGCGATATATCACATAATAGGCCTAAGAATGATGGGGCAGCGAGGCATTGCATTGAGAACCCTAACCATCAGATGCGTACAACGATATTAGAATCCAACATTTTGGATACAGCGAAACGTAAAGAGCGGGAGTTATATTGGATTGGGCAGTTGATGGCAGATCGCCACTTAAACAGTGAGCACATCTACCACCTGCCATAATACAGGTGGTAGATCTGTGCACATCGACCACTGTTTTGCCTTGCTTTCTGAATATAATTTTCATTATGAATTTATTATGGATTGATAACTTGTTTTTTATGAATTGTAGATATTGCGTGGAACTTCCACTGAAGAAGAGCTGTGCCCGAAAGCTATGGAAATTTAAATAATATACACTGCTTTTTGCTTTAATTGTGCTAGTTTTAACTAAACAACCAACAATTTAATCGTAGAATGTGTAAAACTGTGCTCCGGGAGCTAAACAGCTTCAGTTTCATAATCGTAGATTTTGCCAAAAACCGGAGTTCGATTACGTGCAGAGCAGACTTCCTTTTCACTCCTAGACGAGCTGATGGTAGCCGGCAGCACTCATCAGTAGGGTGAACTACCATCAGTCGTTTTGGCTGCCTTGTGATATATTTAAAAGGCATCTCCGAGAATTCGCTAACGTAGTAGCGAATTCTCGGAGATGCCTTTAAGCAATTAAGATTACTGCCGAATAAAATTGGGATGATCCGGAAAGCACGTTGTTAGTTTAAAGAGGCTATGTCCATGCTACTACGTTAGCGAATTCTCGGAGATGCCTTTTAAATATATCACAAGGCAGCCGAAACGACTGATGGTAGTTCACTCTACTGATGAGTGCTGCCGGCTACCATCAGCTCGTCTATGAGTGATAAGGAAGTCTGCTCTGCATGTAATCGGTTTTTGGGAAAATCTACGATTATATATATTGTTGATTTGAGATGAAATAGTTTAATTTACTACAGCACACTCTAATTGGGTCAATTATTCTTACAGATTGCAAACAAAATAAATGATTAATGAGAGTGAACAAGCCAGAACATTTTTGTAGATATTTCATGTAATTTTACAAAATCATATTTAAATATCTAATTGCCAACATCTTCGTTTTTATTTAAAATATAGCGCTGATAGCACAGTCTTACTCGATTGTGGCGAAGGAACAGTTGGTCAGTTGTACCGTTTCTTTGGTGACAAAGCACGCGATGTTATCAAGAATATAAATATTATATTTATCTCACATATGCATCCTGACCATCATCAAGGACTTTTTGGAATCATTCAAGAGTGGCATAGGGCTCATCCGGATGGCGGTCGCAATCTTCAAATAACATGTCCTTCTAATTTGATATCTATTTTGAAAAACAGTATAAATGTCTTTAATTTGTCGAGGTATGTGGATGTTATTGATTATTGTGTTGATACGATTGCGGGAAAGCAGACGAACGAGGTACAAAGTCGAAATGTGATTACTCTGTTTCGAAATCGTATGCTGTCCTCGAATAATAGTCAACATTGTAGTGATAGTTCATCGTCAAAACAGTGCAAATCATTCGTTTCTAATGGCATCAATTTAAACGAGGTCGTATATTTGCCCGATTATTTTTACCAAAAATACGGTCTAAGCCAATATACAACTGTGCTTGTCGAGCATATCTACGATTCTCACGCTTTAGTCATAAGCCATAAAGACAATTGGAAAGTGGTATACTCTGGTGATTGCCGACCGAGCAAAGAATTAGCAAGAATTGGTTAGTAATAAAGTAAAAATTTTCATTTAAATTTTTATTCGGTCTGCAACATTTTACAGTTATGTAAAAAGCGAAATGTAGATGAAAAATGAGCCAATAAAACGTTATAGTCAGAAAACATAAAAAGTCTAATATTTGTATGCACTTTGCTAACAATATCGTCAGAGAAAATAAATAAACATTCTATTTTTTATATTTTAAAATAATATATAATAAATGCATGTTGCGCCATCAAACATATCAGTCTTAGTCCTTGAGAATATCCTATTATTAATACAGTTATCTTTTTGCAGTGATGGAATGTATCATTTTTTCTCATGCATTAATATAGTGACATTATTTTTAGCAAAGCTGTTCTAAATTCAGGCAAATGATGCAATTTTACGAATAATTTTTACATCATTTATCTAGAAGCAGATTATTATAAATATTGTGAAATGAAATTTAAATCAAACCTATAAGATAATATTTTTCGAATTCATTTTGTACAACTATGCTTTAATTGAAATTACTAGGATAAAACTTGGTTTGAAAGTCAAGAATTTTTAATATTCTGGCATTAGTATTTAACTTTGACAGTTGTCAACGTTATAATTTTATCAGCGAAGTTTTTTTCACATGTGAATTATATATATATATATATATATATATATGTTTGAAGCATTTTACCTTTGGAATTGCTATCGAACGCTACAAGATGGCGAAGGGATGTCCGGTGTATGTAGCTCATCAGGCCGAGTGTATGAATTTGACGGTTGTAATCGTACATTGTGAGACCTTATAGCAATGATGATGCTTATTAGACAATTTATAAAAATTGATTTTTACTTTAAATTTTAATTTTAAATTTAAACTTGATATAAATAATATAAAATCGTATATAACAGTTATTTATTAC
Organism: Pomphorhynchus laevis; assembly: GCA_012934845.2. NCBI lineage: Eukaryota > Metazoa > Acanthocephala > Palaeacanthocephala > Echinorhynchida > Pomphorhynchidae > Pomphorhynchus > Pomphorhynchus laevis. Next base: position 3,071 of record WNNJ02001201.1, on the reverse strand, counting down.
TTACAATTATTTATTATTTAATTATTTAAATTTTATTTAACCATATTTTTAATTTATAAATAATATAAAATATGTAGACTCGGTTAACTGATCTGATTATCTGATTCACTCAATTAGTTGATCTGAATTATGTTCCTAGCAGCAATTGCGCCAATTTTGAAACGAAATTTCTACACTGTCGATTATTGCGATGTTTTTATGGTAGTAATAATAGCGACAATCGGCCTTTTTAATAATTTATTATCGGCCTTTTATAATTATTTATAATTTAATTATTTGAATTTTATTTCTCATTATTTTAGATTTATAAAATATATAAATTATGAAGACTATTAGCTAATCTGATTTATAATCTAGAAAGCAACATTTGAAGCACATATCATTATCAGCATTTGAAGCACTTTTTATTAGAGGCAATAAATTTTAAAGTAGGTTATTATAAAAATAAAATCAAACAGAAAATAGTAAAATATATAAATCTACAAATATTATTAAAAATAAATTTAAACTGTTAAGCGAATAATCTTTATGTAAGGATGATAAATAATATACTTTGTATTAGAATACGAGACTGTATAGACAGATTTCATCAGAAGAAATACGTTATTAGTATGTACTTGGCCCCGCTGTTATGCTGCATTGAGAAATAGGGGCCGAAACCTGATAAAATAGCAGTTCTTCCCGATTAAAAGTCAATTCATATAAATTGACTTTTATTTTAAATTTTAAATTTTAAATTTTAACTTGATATAATTTTTATAAAATATTATATAAAAATAAGTTATTATTTATAATTATTTATAATCATTTAATTATTTATTTATTATTTAAATTTTATTCAGCATTATTTTTAATTTATAAATAATATAAAATACGTAAACTCAGTTAGCTGATCTGATTTGTAGGATCAGTTTGCTCCGTTTGATAACAGCATTTGTTTTAGCTATATTAAAAATAAGACAAAACGAACCCAAAACGGATTAAAGTAGAATGAAGAAGTATAAAGAATTAAGTTCACTTTTTTCTGAAATGTTTATTTTTTATAGTTACAGAACAACATTTATTAATGTTGCAAATAAAAATTTTATTTATTTAATTACATCATTTATTTATGCAAACATCTGTTTGATGTTTATTAAACCACACACATAATTTTTTTAGTATGTCATTGGAAATACTACCTCACTGGTTAATATTATTTACGAATGAGCCCAAAATACAAAAGCGTTTTTCCGTTAAGTTGTCCCTCCCACTTTTATTACTGTAACATTTTATATTTGCAGCGAATATCGAGAAAGAAACTGTGTAGATTATTAATCTCTTAAATTATGAATAAAATCACACATATATAAATTAGTCTGTATCACAAAATTATTTTGTTTTTCTAAGGTAAAGATGCAGATATTTTGATACATGAGGCTACTCTGGAAGACGGCATGGAAGAAGAAGCCAAAGTTGTGAATCATTGCACGTTTTCTGAGGCAATTGAAGTTTCAAAGCAAATGCAAGCCAAATTTACATTCTTGTGGCATTTTAGTCAGCGATACAGCAAGGTTCCATCTTTGAACGTAGACGAGATATCTGCTGAACGTATTTGTATCACATTTGATAATATGTTAGTCCCATTACACCAGATTAGTGAATTAGCCAACATTACACAGCCGTTAAAAAGTGCGTTCTCTAGTGAGTTTGATTTACTGGAGCAAAAGCGTATAAAAGCAGTACTTTTGAAGAAACAACTGCAGCCACAAACAAATTACCAACATCAATCAACTGCTAATCTTGACTTTGTATCAAAATAATGTTCGTTGTCGTCAACTAAAGATAATTACACCATACCATCATGATTTTTAAGATAATCGCTTTTAATCCATGGCTTGCTATTTCTTTAAAACCTCGGATGTAAAACGCTCTTCTTAAATCTGAATTTTTTATACTGCTACTGTTATTGTTACTGAATTTTGTTTGTCAAAACAAATTGTGTACAAAAATCAATCAATATTACAACTGAATGCCTTTTGTTTGCTGAAGCTACAGGCATTTATTATAGTAAAGAAGGCTTTCTTATTAACAAAAATCATTATTAAGTTAACTTCACAAATTATATCAATAAACACGTCTACATGCTACATATTTTGTTATTTATTATTCAGCGATTCTTGTTAGTATATTTTTACTAACTTAAAAGAATTCATAGGTATATCTACAATTTTCTAATCAGCATTTCATTATATTTAATTTTGAGAAGTAATAGCACAAAAATGCGTAAATGGGCGTTTATTTGAAAAATTCAACAAATATTTCGGAGAACGTTCTGTCACTTCTTTCTCAGAGTTACTCCTTCAACACTTAGGAAAGAGTAACAGTAATTCTCCGAAATATTTGTTGATTTTTTTCAAAAAAACGCCCATTTGCGCAGTTTCAAGTTATTATTTTTCAAAATTATACAACGAATTCAGTGATGGATCCTGCGCGTTTCTATAAATCTTTGACTCAGCACATCCGTGCAGGATGTGCTGAGTAGACACCGGTCCAGGATTTCTTTCGAAATACGGCATTCATACAAAATATTGTTACTTGTTAGACTGGACTTTGATTCACGACTTTCAGTCACCATGTCACTTCTAGACGACCAATGAGTACCCGGCAATACTCATCAGTAGAATGAAGTACTTACTGACCGTTTCGGTTGTCTGTGTGACATTGTTAATAAAGGCGTTTCCGACACTTTGCTTAACTGTCTGAGGCTTACGCTCTTTACCAGATCAAACTGCTGTGCGGACCATCCTTAAACACTAGGCAGAGGTTGCTGCTGAATTGTCGCTGCACTCGTTGGATCCTTAATGGATACGGTATGTATAATAGTAGGGCATATATAGGGCATATATACTCATTGGATGACTGAGCGCACACATATATCTAGTTTGCTCATATCTTAAATTTTAAACTTTTTGAAATATAAATGGAATCCCTCGTGAATCCTGGACTGCTTTTCAACTAATAGCTTTCACTATTTTACCTTTTTAACAGGAATAAAAACTATATATATATGTATATATAAATATATTAAA
>WNNJ02001200.1:0-167023 GCA_012934845.2 Pomphorhynchus laevis | reverse complement strand
TATATATATATATATATATATATATATATATATTAAATAAATAGATTTAACATTTACTAATCAATGGAGAAAAAACATATAAATGATATTTTTGCTTATAAATGATACAATTTGTTATAATTTGATTTTATATGTGCAAATTTATAATGTCATTCAATTTTATATATTGATTGAAAGACAACAATGTACTTTACTATTATGGGTAATTTTTAAAATGTCTTTTTTAAAGTTGTGGATTTTTAAGTTTAGATGAAACTTGAACGTTTAAATCTAAATTAATTATAATATTAATATCATATAATTATATGATATAATTTTAATTGATTATATATGTTTTCTAACTTGCAACAATATTTTAATTTCTTTTCATGTCCACAAAATATTTAATAAAGCACTTTTCTACTTCATTTCATTCATTAGCAAATAGTATATTCAGACTACTTACAATCGCTGAATGATGTAAGTTTCTGGATGGACTTTTGTCTATGAAACATTTTACTTAATCATGTACTTATTGTAATATACAAAAAATTTTAAATGGAAATATATAAATCTTAAAAATAAGATTTAAAACAAGTATTTAAAAAACATAGTAATAGATAATATACCGTGTTTTAGAATAAAGATAGAAGCTTATCAGGAGGAATTGACATGTTATCGGTTTCGACCCCTTGTTTATGGTATGCATAAATTTTAAATAGGTAATACTAATCCATTATTGATAAATAATTATTGGAACTGGATCAAAGAAAAGAGGAAATTATTTTTGATATTTCGCTAACTACTTCTGTTACCATCTTCAGAAAATTCTTAAGATGTAAATTCAGAAAGTTCTGGAAGTTTTCTGAAGATGCTAATAACAGAAATTAGCGAACTATCAAAAATAATTTCTTCTTGTCTTTGATCCAGCTCCAATAATTATGTATGCATAAATGCTCATGCAAAAATGTTTCTTGTAAATTTAAATATGTCGTCTTTACGATATAAATTAATAGTAGTTTTAGTTAATGTTAATTTAATGTTCATATCTAGATATACACCTTCTTTATCATTACTATTGGTTTTGTTAAGAATGAAGCTACTTGGATAAATTTGTTCGCTTATTGAATAAAAATTATTAGACTTGAATAAACATATATCCTCAATATATCGAAACATATATTTCATATATTTATATTGTTTAGATTTAGTTTTTACACAGTTATGAACAAATTCATATTCTATAAAAATGAGTCAGTTATAATTGGGCTACTATTACCACTATTGGAACACCTTTTACTTGTCTAAATATAGATGTCCCTACTTTTAAATAATTTTGATTTATCAAAATATTTAAGGATTCTATTAATTCAATTTTATCCATATATTTATATTTACTTGATGGTTTAATTTTTGTTAGGTTATAGTTATTATAGCATATATATGCATATTTTTCAGAATATATAAGATAAATTAATTATTTTTACGCTTCTTTAATATTTGCTAAATCTAGATTGGTATAAAGCGTACAAAAATCGTACGTATTTATGACATATAGATGTATATATCTTTCCAAATATAATGTTTGTAAAGATTTTCACTTTAATTAGCATATATTTAATGATGTCATGAATTAATTAATCAGATATAAATGTCATATCGCTATATGCTCTAAGGCGTGATTGTTCCTTCAATTAAATTTAATTTCTTTCTCACTCAGTGATTGCTCTAAGGTACATGAAACGATTGATTTCATTGAATATTATAGAACAATAAAGAGACAAATATTAATCATATATTTACAACTAAGTGTCTTCAACAAATGTACGACATTAGAATAATTTATTACGTGATTATTTTTATAAATATAGAATTTTATCTCTAATTCGTATTATACATAATACTATTTAAATTAAGTCTCGGAATCACCTGCATATAAGCACTTGCTCGGTAATTCGCAATCAGCAAATAATTAAAATTTACTGTTTATCGATTATTTAAAAGTTTATGAAAAAATCAAAATAAATAAAATATTTAAATAAATATTTAAAATTAAATAAAAGGGCAAATAAACAATTAACAAATGGCATTTTTCGGACAAGGTTAATAAATCACCAGAAACAGCTTAATCGGCCTGCGTTTGTAGACGGGATTTCTTTATCAGTTGAACAAATCACTTTTAGAGCATCATCAATAAATGGAAAATTCCATTGGATACGGTCATTATTTACTTCACCTACGGGGTTGTCCGTCCTTGTACTTGCGTCTACTTTTGTTTTCTAAAAACAACATTATTAAACATTACATCTTATCAGCTCTTTTAAATTTTGATTAAAAACACTAACAAAATAGAGAAAGTTATTTTTTTTTTAAATTTTAATGAACCCATTGATAGCAGAAAGTGACTTACACAAGTCGTATTGAGTAATCGTAAATTTTTTCTTGGAATATCGTGATAAGTAGTGTGTGCTAATTGCGTTAGTGAACATAATTTTATAAATAAGAACTACATTATTTAAAGAACTTTGTTGTTTCGGCCTTGGGTGAACAGTTTTAGCTAAGTAATTAGCGAAAAGCAAAAGTGCTTTATTGCTGACATCGAAGTACTTCTAATAAGCGTTTTCTCAAGGATTTCATTTAGTAAGGATTTATCGATGCCATTAGCGATAAGCATGTCATAATGTTCGATATTTCTATAGTATAAGATAAAATAAAAAATGTCAGAATAACACAAATGTATGGCACAGTTCTCCTACACGTTCAGAAAGGAATACTATCAAAGATTATTATTGTATTTGATACGTTGAACGATGATATTTGACTATTTATCAACTTGTTGAGTGTAGTGCAATTTTCTTAAAGGTAATGAATACAACTTGCTGATAGCATTATTTAATGTTTCAATGTGGAATAAAGTAGGTTCTAGTTTAGAATATACTATTATATAAATTTAAAGCTATAACCACTGCCGTTATACACTTATATACTCCAAGAGATTTGCATATTAGCCGTTATAACTAAATGGAGAATGAAAAAACGGGGGGAAAAGAAGATCGCATTTTTAAAATATGCTCTCGGACTAATTCTGCACTACTATATTTTTGAGTTTAATTATGCTCGATACTAGCAAAGCACCGCTACATCGATGGTTACGACCATGGCGAGCTTACTCATACGCAATAACATTCATAGGTTGCTACAAACACTAAGTGTTCGTAGAATATAATATATTTATATTGTTTTTATAGCTTTTATCACTTTTATATATTGTTTTATATATTTTAAGTATTTTATTTATTTAAATATATAAAAGCCTTTTGTGTTTTTAGAATATAAGCTATTGTGTTTTTTCTAAAGAACATTAGAATATCTATGGTTTATTAGATATTATATTGTTTTTATTTTTTTATTATCATATATATAGTTTAATACATACATATTTAATACATAATTTAATTGTAATATTAATACATAATATTGTTTTAGTATATACATATTTTAAACTAAGTTACCGTAAAAATAAAATCAAACAGAAAATAGTTAAATATATAAATCAACAAACTATTATTAAAGCTAATTATAATTCAGTTTTAACACAAATGCAGACGTATTTAGATAGTAAAAATGCCATGCAGAGTGTATTAGTTGTAGTGTGTGCATCTATCCTGCACTTGTCCAATACATGAACAAATAATATAATTTTATGATATATCCTGTTTAATTTAGCATAACTCAACTCTATTTAAATAAAAATGTCTCAAAATTGACGGACCACGCCCAAACCACTGTTCATTATATTAACTTTAACAATGAAGAAATCGTTGCATCTGAAAGTAATCGGAGAACACACACGAACAAAGAAGCAATTGATATTCAAACAATAAAATCAAAATTGAACGTTAAGAATTATTTTGAACTACTATGTGTAATCGTCAATCGTTGTTTTAGCTATTCCTGAAAATGGTATCAAATAGTTGCTAAATATTAAAAATGATTTTAATTTCGTTTGTGCTGGATTTTACCTTCAATTATTCAAATCAAATAAAAATATAATTACGTCAATTCAAAGAATATTTTATTATAGTTAGAACATTACATTTATTTATTTGTACATTACATTTGAACTCACCATCAATTTGCTAAGCTGTTTATCGAAAATAAATCTTAAGCTAAAAAACAAACAAGTTGTGACCAAAACCATTAATTAGAAATCGTTGCTTACCAAAGTATCACAGGAATAAACATAAAACTCATTAAGAATAACATTAACCAAGAAAGAAACGCCAAATCAGTCGTTAAGTCCATTGTGTGATGACAAGCCGCTAATCTTGTACTGTTTTAAAATATAGCTCAGAAATAGCTGGATAATATCTACTATAGATTAATCAATCTCATGCTTATCTATATTCCTAAATAGAACATAATTTCTAAGAATATCACCTAGATGGTAAATTTAGAAATAATTACTACTCAAATCACTTTACTGAGTCTACGCTTTTTTGATATAACTAAATTTTAAAATATAAATATATTAATTTAAAATTGAATTTTTGGACAATTAATATTTTTATGAACCCATTAATAAATAATTTACTATGTATTTGAATCAAGATTATAGGTAATCTGGAAGAATTGCTATGCTTTCAGGTTTCAGTCCATATTGTTCTATCTAACATAGCAACAGATCAAATGCGTGATGATTATGTATTTCTATTAATGTAATTATCTAGAGTAATTTATATTATTCTAACATAGATTATATTATTTACTAGTTGTTTATTAAAAATTTCTACTTAAGAGTTTAAATTTCTTTTTAACAATATTTTGATGATTCATATACTTTTTTAAAAATTTTCTGTTTGATTGTAATTTTATAGTAACCTAGTTTAAAATATGCATCTATTAAATTATTTGAATGATTTTGAAGAAAACCAATATCGTTACAAATTGTTGCAATTCTTAAAATTTCATTATTTAATGTATTACATTTTATATTATATGGTATGCGTGAATGCTCATGCAAAAATATGTTTCTTGTAAATTTAAATATGTCATCTTTACGATATAAATTAAAAGTAGTTTTAATTGATGTTAATTTAATGCTCATATTTAGATATGCCGCCATTCATCGTAGATTCAAGATATTAATGTTGGTTCATACATCTTATTTTAAAATTAGTTTAGAAAAACATTAATAACCCATACCCAAAACGTTTTAACTCAATACCAAGTACTAACATGAAAATTCAAAAATTGATAAACTTTTTTATCAAATGTTTTAGACAGAATGATTCATAAAATTTACACTGAAATCTGATTTAATTATAGCCTATTTTTGGATGTCTTCCTATTCTTAGATAAATCATTCAAATGCTTCGCAAAACAATATAATATTAACATAATTTATCAGTGGAGAAAGTGAAATAAAATTTTGCATTTCACTCTATCCACTAATAAATAACAGAAATCGATAAGTGAACAGTCAATTTTTAATCAAAATTTTAACATGCTAAAATAATAGCTCAACATAAATAAGTGTGAGTCATACAGATCTTACATTTAAATTTTGAAAGTGTATTTGCATAAGTTATATGTAATTATTTTGAATTCATTAAAATTCAGTGTCCGCTTTTGTTTGTGATCGATGCTACATGTTGTTTATTGGATTTACTTCCAAAATTGACAAAAGTTGAGAATTTATTTAATTTCCGAGATTATATATAAAAATATTAATTGAATTTCCGACATTGACATTCAACTTATTATAAGTTGAATATTTAATAAAGTTGAATATTTAATAATTAAATATTAAACTTTAATAAAATATAACATGCAATAAAATATGTAATAGAATATGACATCTGCAGTATTTATCAGTTGATATTTAAAAAACCATATGATCAATTTTGGTTAAACAAGTATATTCTTAAGAGATAATGATATATTAAATGAGAATTATCGAAAATACTTTAATAAATACAGTAAATACAAAGGCTTTTCATATGAAAATAAACTAATTTTAAAGCTCTGCATTTCTTAATTTATGCTACATATTTAATATTAATATTTAGTATTATATTAATACTAGGCTATTAATAGCCTAATATTTAGGTTAATATTAATAGCTACCAAATCAGTAGCTGACGATGATCATCAATGTGTACTGATGTTGCCTTAAAAATAGAGGATTGAAGCAACGTGAAGAATATAAATAATCATCGAAATGTATTGCAACAATGAATGCACTGGTATATTTTTCTATAAAATAAGAAACAATAAAAAGATAACTAATTTAAAAAATTCCGATTAATTGAAAATATAGATATGTTAACAAATTGAAAGTTACACACCTTTTTATACCAATGCTGATATTATTTCAAATCAGAAATAATTTCATTTAATTTGCAAAATGTTAAATAAAAAGTATTCCATTAAATCTAATTGCCAATGAATCAGATCAGATGACTGAGTCTACGTATATTAAATATTTATAAATTTAACATAATGATAAATAAAAATAAAATAATAAAATAATAAATAATTATAAATAATTATAAATATCTTAATAATTTTATATAAGATTTTATATATCTCATATTAAATTAAAATTTAAAATAAAAGTCAATTTTTATGAATTGACTAACAAATAAAAGACGGTGCATCAGAATAAGGATTAGAGGTCATCATGATGAACTGTTATGTTATCAGGATTCGGCCCCTATTCCACGACTCAACATAGTTGCGGGGCCAAATTGTTGCAATTCTTAAAATTTCATTATTTAATGTATTACATTTTATATTATATGGTATGCATGAATGCTCATGCAAAAATATGTTTCTTGTAAATTTAAATATGTCATCTTTACGATATAAATTAATAGTAGTTTTAGTTAATGTTAATTTAATGTTCATATCTAGATATACACCTTCTTTATCATCAATATCGATTTTGCTAAGAATAAGGCTTTCTGGATAAATTTGTTCACTAATTGAATAAAAATTATTAGAATTAAATACACATATCATCAATTTATTGGAACATATATTTTATATATTTAATAGTTTAGTTTGACTAGTATTATATTCCATTAAAACATCTTTTATTAGTCTAAGTGTAGATCTGACTAATTTTAAATTATTTTGTCTTATCAATATATTTGAAGCTTCAATTAATTCAATTTTATCCTCATATTTATATTTACTCGATAGTTTAATTTTTTTAGATATGCGTTTTTGTTATTATAACATATGTATGTATATATTTTTTAGAATAAAAGGCTAATTAATTTTACTAACGCTTCTTTTATATAAATTAAATTTAAATTTGTATAAACGTACTAAAATCAAAAGTTATAAATAGTTGATAATGATATATTATTTATAAAGAATTATTAAAAGTGGATCAAAAAGGGTGACATTTTATTTGATATTTCAATAACCTCCGTTAGCATCTTCAGAAAATTGCTGAATAATTTTCTTAAGATGCTAACAGAGGTTAGTAAAATATCAAATAAAATTTTTAAATATAATGAATTTTTATAACGAAGGTTAGTTAAATATCAAATAAAATTTTCCATTTTACCCAGCTCCAATAATTCTTTAAAATTAAAAGTATTTATTTTGAAAATTAATTTATTTTGTGTGTTTTCCAAATTCTTTTGTGGAATTAATATTGAACTAGTGTTTTATACCAGTATTAATTTCGATTACCTTACAATACACATATCATCAATTTATTGGAACATATATTTTATATATTTATATAGTTTTGATTTATTTTTAAACAGTTATGAACAAATTCATATTGTATAAAGTTTAAAAATAAATCATTAAATTTATTACATCATTGAATTCATTACATCCATTAAATTTTACACATTCCATATCATACCTGAAAGAATTTACGAATTTATTTTTTGCTTTATTAGAATATATGTGTAAATGTAATTAAGTTTTAAGGTTCATAATTTTATTCTAGAAATATATAAAATTAGTTCCTTAATAATTTTATAATTTCTAGTTATACTTATTGTTTAAATCGATACTTTTTATGTTCAATCGACGACAACATACTGTTTGTCAACGTAAATATAGTATTATAATACTAAATTTGCATTGTATTTATGGAATTTCTTTAAAGTGCTGTATTTTGACTTAAAATATTTAATAATTTAAATTTAATTTGTGCATTAATTTTCCTCTACTGCTCTCGGCATTCAGTATATAAAACAGTTTCAATAAATTGATATAGGTCAATTAACTGAACCAAATGTTCTCGTTACTGATTCGTTTTGATCGTAGATAATAACACACACGACACAAGATTGCGTAATTACGATAGCAAGCTAGATTCTATAAAACTTATCGATTTCTGAGAACGGTAAGATAGCTGGATGTGAGTAGGAGAGACTTACAGAAGTGAGGAACAATTTTGATTGTAAAAATACATGCATTCGCAGCATTCAATGTACATACAATTACGTATAGAGAGAGTAGACTGTCTCGATACGCATGGATGGACACTCTTCAGACTAGTGCTCGCTTTTTTGATTGTGGATCCATCCTATTTATCAGGGTATAAACTGGTTTCAAGAAATACTCGAAGTCGATAGGTGATATCTGATTATAAAATGAATTTATGTTTGCATTAAGTTTAGTTGTATGTTCGTAAAGCATTGATTCAAACAGTAGCTGAGTACCTTCTTTCGCGACGCCCGTAACACGTTTTACAAAATGATACTGGCAGTGATCAATCTGTTTAAAATTTAAAGCTTTAAAGTTTGACCAATATAGAGAAAAACCTTACTGAATTATTGGAATAAGTATCGTGCTTAAATATCGAAAGCTCGTCGTCTTCATAATTTTACTATGAAGACGATCCTGATGCGCGTCAGTCCTACCCTATTACGGGTGTGCAGGAAAGGTTCTCCACTTTCCTTATCTTGTATCTTGCTGCCTCCATTTACCTATTCAAAATATTTAAACGCGAACAACGTCTTGTGGTGTATGCTGATGACACCACAGCCCTGTTCTCTGGACACAGGTGCAAAGACGTAGTCTCTGACATCAGCCGTTTCTTTTTAAGATTAAAAGACCAGCTACCCAAATTTAATCTTATTTTAAATTCCGCTAAATCGCAGGTGGTAGTCTTTCATGGCTCCCCTGCTACAAAGCAAAAACTTAAGAGATTAGCACTCTCTGCGCTCTCCTCCATATTTGCCTCTGAACCACTCCTCACCTTCACAAGTCGAGTAAAATACTTGGAGTTAACCGTTACGGTGAACTGGTCGGCAAAAGCTGACCTGGATAGACTTAAACGTACCCTGAAGAAAGCTAGGTGGGCCTTTAAACGGGCCCAACATCTGTCATTGAAAGAGAAAACCAAGGTGCGCCTTTGGGGCGCCTGGGCTATCGCGGGATTAGTCTTCTTTTCGATAGGACGTCCCCCTGAGCAAAGGCTAAGGTTTCTTAAGCTCCTCGTCTCTCGTTTACCCAGTATAGTTCGTGCCGATTAGACTCTTCGGGGGAAGGGGGTTAAAGACCCTGGATGGTTCAGTCGGAAAGCGTCGTCTTGGATCGGTTGAGGGGCTCAGATCCTTCTGGACCTGAGGCCATGATATAAGTTTGGAAGACTGCGTTTTTCTGCTACCGATTATAGTCGAAAATTGATCTGTTGGCTCACTCTTGACTGACCTTGTAACTGCTTTTGTTTTCTCTGTTTTTGGTGTATTTAAAAAATTGTTTATTATTAATTTGTGTAAAATTTAAAGCTTTCAAGTTTGACTAAGATAGAGAAAGCCCTTACTGAATTATTGGAATAAGTATCGTTCTAAAATAGCGAAAGCTCGTCGTAGAATACTAGCGTACTGCTTTAACACAAATCGTGGCTGTTAAAATTTTATACGATTTGCGGTCGGGGTGTTTAATAAGAACCATCTAGTTGTAAGAAAAATTTTACGGTAGCTGTGAATTAACTATTACAGGATTGTGTAAATTCGTTTCCAAAAATGAATGCTAAAACGCTATCGGAGCTTCAAAGCTCTACAACTTTTGGTGATTTTACAATTAAATATGGTAGTAATGAACGATCTGGTTCAATTCTTTCGTCTACTGGAGACAATTCTAATCAGGTTAGTGATGTTTCGTGTTTATTAAATGCAGATAAGGGGCTGCTACCCCCGATTCCAAAATTAGCTAACCTGTGCATCATCAATTCAAAAAAACCAATAGAGAAACACAATCTCTTCTCAACCTTTTTGCGAAAGTTTGTATCAATTCATCCAAACAGGGTGCTGTTCAATTCAGTGAAGATTTTGGACAATACTGTAAGAGTTTCCTTCCCGAATGCCTCTTTATTAAAGGAATACAAAGATTATTTTGACAAGCACCTTTTATACTCTGGTTCCATAACGTTGAAACCCCTTCAGTGCTCAGTTAAAATATCTAATTTTCCATTGTTTCTAACAGAAGAAGATTTGATAACTCTGAAAAAATTGTATGGCCTCCAATCAGTGAGGCAAGTCCTAGGTAAGGGGGCGACCCCCTCCCAGTGGCTTTTGCAAATACAGATCTTGATTCCGGTCTGCTTCTTTCTAAATCGTCAGCGAATCCTTTCCTAGGTTTTAACTTAGGATTCACTCTAATTGACGAAGATCGACTCACATTTCCACACTGTAACAAGTGCCGTGCCTGGGGCCACTGGTACTCTACATGCAGCAAGGCCTTGGTATGCGGTGTTTGTGGTGCTGGGGATTGTCAGTATGCTTTAAAAGGGGAAAGATGTCAGGCCTCCTCCTCTTGCGCTAATTGTGGAGGGGAACATCCGGCCTGGTCAAGGCGCTGCAGAATATTTAAAGAATATAAACAACTGTTTGTTAAGCCTAGAACCCCGATCAACTACGCCTCTGCTGCTGGTTCATCAGCCGACCGGATGTCAAACGCTGACATCATTCAACTTCTTGATAACCAGAAACGAGTAATTTTTTCGCAATTTCAAACAATGATTGGACCTCTGCTATCCTCTTTTGTAGGGACAACAGCTGCCCCCATGCCTAACGAGCTTAAAACCCCCCACTCCAAGAAGAGGGGGGCTTCGGCCAGAACAGTCCCACCCCAAGGTGGGGAAGATGATCACGGATAAGAAGACTTCTCTGGAAAATGAAGATATTGCCCTGGGAGGTACGACCCGCGACGGGGCTAGTGGCAGTGAGGGTAACCCTCCTGCACCTAGCTCTGTCTAGGTTGGCATCCCCCTTCCAACTAATTTAGCCCAATGGTGAGTAAACCTGAGCCTTTTTCACTGAATATTCTTCAGTGGAATTCGGGAGGTGCTTCTGCCCTTAGACTTTTATCTGGTAGAGACGCAGATGTTATAGTCCTTCAGGAGACGCGGTCTATCCGTCTCCCCCAGGACATTACTCGATTTATCCCAAAGCAAATTTGTTCCCACTATACTCCGTACATAACCCCACCTCACTCCTCTTCATCTCAAGGACTCTTGACCCTAGTTAAATGCTCTTTAAGGTCCTCCCTACTGCTAAATTACTCTTGTCCTGCCCTGTCTTGTCTAGTAGTTTCACTCGTTAAGAACGGTAAACGCCTCAGTCTAGCCAACGTCTACATTCGTCCAGGAGAGATTCACAAGAACCGTGACCTTCTGGATGGTATTATCGATAGCGGCTATGACATTGTACTAGGTGACTTCAACGACAGAACTGGTCGTTGGATTAATGCTGCTCTCCGCAGAGCCAGGAACGGTTATCTTATTCACAAACCACCGTCCCCTACATTTCATTGCACATCAACGAATTCACTCCTCGACATATTACTGCTCCACGAGAGATGGTTGTTAAAACCCTTCTGCACGGAGCAGTCGCGACAGCATCTGTCCACATCTCATGATCTAATTCGCTGGCGGATAGAGGAGGATACGCTGCTTCGGAGAAGATTCCACTTTGACCCGATCAGAGTGGCTTTCTTCCAAGCTGCTATCCAACGCTTCCCCCGAATTGGTAATGAGAATTTAACCGAATTTAATTCCTACCTCTCTTCGCAAGCTACCGCATTGCTTTCTACAACCTATAAAGGTCGCATTTTCAATCCCACTCCGACGAAACTCAAGGTTCTAGCAAAACTACTGAACCTCCCTAATCTCTCTTCTTCCGCCAGACAGACTCTCTCGAATGAATACTGGCGCACCAGATATTGGTTCCAGCTGAGTAGGGATAGGGCGAGCATTGCTCGTCTTAACCCTTCTCAGTCTTCCTTTTGGAAGATTTTCAAGAAGGAGAAGTTTGCTTGTTGGAGGGATAGGGCCTTGGGTTGGATCGGTAGAATTGGCCTTGATAAAGTTTTAGAAGAGTCACTTGCCTTACACAACTATGGAGCCACTCAATCTCCGCAACCAATCCCGCCTTGGGGAGACTTCAGGAGTAGAGACTTATCTGTCACAGATATTCTCAACGCCTGGGGGCCTCTTCCAAGCACCTCCAAAACCGTCGCTCCACTCTCTTCTCGTGTCTGTCAGCTTTTGACAACCGATCAAAGAAGGGAGGTGGCCATCACAATGCTATTAGCCACCCCATCCGATGTAGCCGGCATCAACATTAGCAAGAGAATTTTTATTCCAAAAAAGTTTCCGGTCTCTTGTCCTAAAGACCTGCGGCCCATTTCGATTCAAAATTCCCTCGTATCGATCTACGAAAAAGCGCTTGCGCGTAGAATCCGCGATCATCTGATTAGGCGAAATTTAATCCCACCTGGTTTCCATGGGTTTGTCAAAGGTCGCTCGGTCCATTCAGCAGTTGGTGAAGTGCATCGGTTTTGTCAGGAGAACAGTCATCAGCTAGCTGTGGCAGTTTTCCTTGATTTTTCCGCTGCATTTGACCGCATCTCCATTCCCTTTGTTATCTCTTCTCTCAGGTCCCTCGGGTTGCCTGCGAGAATTGTTAACAGGGTGGAGATACTGCTGTACACCAAGCGATTTTATTATGATGACGACCCTGATGCGCGTCAGTTCTACCCTATTACGGGTGTGCCTCAAGGTTCACCACTTTCTCCAATCTTATATCTTGCTGCCTCAATTATTCTATTTAAAATATTTAAACGTGAACAACGTCTAGTGGTGTACGCTGATGACACCACAGCCCTGTTCACTGGACGCAGGTGCAAAGACGTAGTCTCGGACATCAGCCGCTTCTTTATAAGATTAAAAGACCAGTTGCCTAGATCCAACCTTATTCTAAACTCCGCTAAATCGCAGGTGGTTGTCTTTCATGGCTCCCCTGCAACCAAGAAAAAACTTAAGAGACTAGCACTCTCTACGCTCTCCTCCATATTTGCATCCGAACCACTCCCTGTCTTCACAAGTCGAGTAAAATACCTGGGGTTCACCGTTTCGGTGAACTGGTCGGCGAAAGCCGACCTGGATAGACTTAAACGTATCCTGAAGAAAGCTAGGTGGGCTCTGAAACGGGCCCAGCATCTGTCGTTGAATGGGAAAACCCAGGTGCGCCTTTGGGGTACCTGGGCTATCTCGGGATTAGTCTTCTTCTCAAGAGGACGTCCCCCAGAGCAAAGGCTAAGGTTTCTTAAGCTCCTCGTCTCTCGTTTACCCAACATCGTCCGCACCGATTGGATTCTTCGGGAGGTGAAAGACCCCGGGTGGTTCAATCGGAAAGCGGCGTGCTGGATTAGTCAGTTTTGTTTAAGTTATGAAAGAGGGGAGGTGTTACCTCCCATCAAAAAAGCAAAAAACTTATTTATAATCACGGGAAAAATTCCCCTAAAAAACAGTGATTTTTTCTCCGTATTTTTTCGTCCCTTCTCTGTTCAATATAAAACAGAGTAATATTCTCCTCTGTAAGATCCTATGACAATAAACTTAAGGCTTCGTTCGCCTCTGGTGATTTACTGAAGGCCTATACAGACTTTTTCAGGTCTAACCTAGACTCAATGGGGGAATTAACCTGTAAACCTATTAATGCGACTCTCAAGATTACTAACTTCCCCTTAGATCTCAGTGATAATGATATTATGGATATGAAGAAATTGTATAAGCTCTCCTCTATCAGGCCCATTGATAGCAAAGAAGGGAGAGCAATACCGGTGGCATTCGCAAATTCTGATTCAGATCAAGCCGATCTCCTGGCTAACTCTGCCTCAAACCCGTTCTTGGGCTTCAATCTCCGCTTTATGAAGATCGAAGAGGATAGTCACGTGTATCCTCATTGAAATACCTGTCATCGGTGGGGGCATTGGGCCTCCACATGTGGACTAGCTGTATCCTGTGGTGTTTGCGGTGACAATGAATGCTCATCTATTAATTCCGATGTTCACTGTTCCTCTAAACCTTCTTGTGTGAATTGCGGTGACCAACACCCGGCGTGGTCACGCCGCTGCTGCGTATTCAAAAAGTATGTGTCATTCTTCTCTGCTCAGGCTCCTCAGGTCAAAGCTAGCCTGACCTACCGTTCTGCTGAATCTAACCGTATGGCTGATTATGAGATGTTGAAGTTAATCGATGCGAAGATCGATGCACGCATGGCACGAATTGAAACTTTAATCGGGCATCTCTGTTCCAACATGTACTCTCCAACTGAACAGGCCGTTAAGAAAGTGCCTGCCTCCAATAAACGGCAAAGTTCCGACACTTCCATCCCGCCTATAAAAATGAAAGATCTGATGGTCAAAAAAGCAAAAGCCTCCCGGTCTAATTTATCGGAAGATGATGACACTTTCCCCGGGGAAGTGCCAGCCTCGGACGTCGCTGGTGACAGTGGGGGCTACCCCCTGCCCCTAGTTCCGTCTAGATCTAGGGCTGGTAATCCCGGTTAACCCCTTTAACACAATGTCAAGTAACGGTGATCCTTTTTCACTGAACATTGTTCAGTGGAATTCGGGAGGAGCTTTTGCCCTTAGACTTCTCTCAAGCCGAGATGCAGATGTTATAGTCCTTCAGGAGACGCGGTCTATCCGTCTTCCTCAGGACATTACTCGATTTATTCCAAAGCACATCCAATCCCACTTTACTCCGTACATAACCCCGCCTCACTCCTCTCCATCTCAAGGACTCTTGACCTTAGTTAAATGCTCCTTAAGATCTTCCCTCTTGCTAAACTACTCTTGTCCAGCCCTGTCTTGTCTGGTAGTTTCTCTTTGTAAGAACGGTAAGCGCCTCAGTCTAGCCAATGTCTACATTCGTCCAGGGGAGATTCACAAGAACCGTGACCTCCTGGATAAGATCATTGACAGCGGTTACGACATGATTCTGGGTGATTTCAACGACAGGACTGGTCGTTGGATTAATGCTGCACTCCGCAGAGCTAGGAACCGGTTCTTCATTCATAAACCACCTTCCCCAACCTTTCATTGTTCTACAACAAATTCTCTCCTCGACCTTCTACTGATTCACGAGAGGTGGTTGCTTAAACCCCTCTGTACTGAACAGTCGCGTCAACATCTGTCCACCTCTCATGACCTAATTCGCTGGCGGATTGAGGAGGATACGCTGCTCCGGAGGAGATTCCACTTTGATCCGATCAGAGTGGCGATCTTCCAGGCAGCTGTCAGTCGCTTCCCCCGAATCAGGAATGAGAGTTTAACCGAATTCAATACCTACCTCTCTTCGCAAGCTACCGGGATTTAATCGACTACCTATAAAGGTCGCGTTTACAATCCCACTCCGACGAAACTCAAGACCCTAGCACACCTGCTTCATTCACCCAATCTCTCCACTTCTGCACAACAGGCTCTCTCGAAAGAATATTGGAGCACTAGATATAGGTTCCTGCTGGGTAAGGATAGGGCTAGTATTGCTTCCTTTAATCCAACCCAGTCTTCTTTCTGGAGGATATTCATGAAAGAGAGATTTGTCTGCTGGAAGAAGAGGGCATCTGGTTAGATTGGCAGTATTGGTCTTGCTAAAGTTTTTGAGGAGTCACTTACCCTACATAATTATGGAGCCACGCAATCACCACAACCAATCCCGCCTTGGGAGGACCTCAGGAGTAGGGATATCTCAGTCCCTGAGATCCTTAATGCCTGGGGACCTCTTCCGGGCACCTCCAAAACCATCGCTCCACTCTCTTCTCGGGTCTGTCAGCTTTTGACAGCCGATCAAAGGAGAGAAGTGGCCGTCACCATGCTTTTAGCATCTCCTGCTGATGTAGCCGGCATCAATTTAAGTAAGCGAATTTTTATCCCTAAGAGAAATCCGGTTCGCTCTCCAAAAGACCTGCGGCCCATCTCGATTCAAAATTCCCTCATTTCGATCTACGAGAAAGCGCTTGCGTGTAGAATCCGTGACCATCTGAGTAGGCATAATCTAATCCCACATGGTTTCCATGGGTTCGTCAAAGGTCGCTCGGTCCATTCAGCAGTTGGTGAGGTGCAGCAGTTTTGTCGGGAAAATAGCCATCAACTGATAGTGGCTGTTTTCCTTGATTTCTCTGCTGCATTTGACCGCATCTCTATTCCCTTTTTTATCTCTTCCCTAAGGTCCCTTGGGTTGCCTCCGAGGATTGTTAACAGGGTGGAGATACTGTTGTACACCAAGCGTTTCTATTATGAAGACGACCCCGATGCGCGTCAGTTCTACCCTATTACTGGAGTGCCTCAAGGTTCACCACTTTCTCCTATCTTATATCTTGCTGCCTCCATACAACTTTTCAAAATATTCAAACGCGAAAAACATCTAGTGGTATACGCTGATGATACCACAGCCCTATTTTCTGGACGTAGGTGCAAGGACGTGGTCTCTGACATCAGCCAATTCTTTTTAAGATTAAATGACCAGTTACCCAAATCCAACCTTATTTTAAACTCCTCGAAATCGCAGGTGGTTGTTTTTCATGGCACCCCTGCGACGAAGAAAAAGCTTAAGAGATTAGCAATCTCTGCCATATCCTCCATATTGCCTAATGATCCACACCCTATCTTCTCTAGTCGAGTAAAATACCTGGGGTTCACTGTGACCGTGAACTGGTCAGCAAAAGCTGACCTGGATAGACTTAAACGTATCCTGAAGAGAGCTAGTTGGGCCTTGAAACGGGCCCAGCATCTGTCATTAAGAGAGAAAACCCAGGTACGCCTTTGGGGTACCTGGGCTATCTCGGGATTAGTCTTCTTTTCGAGAGGACGTCCCCCTGAGCAAATACTAAGGTTCTTGAAGCTACTTGTTTCCCGATTGCCTGACATAGTCCGCCGCGACTGGATCCTTCGGGGGTGGCAGACCCCGGGTGGTTCAGTCGTAAGGCAGCGTGTTGGATCGGTTCGAAGGATCTGATTCCCTTGATGCTGTGATGGATGAGTGAAGACTTGAAAGACAAGGAAGAATTCTGCTAGTAACAATTTATTTCTTTATACTTGTTGTTTTATTTTTCCTTTGTTCTTCCCCTTGGGGTCCTTATGTTATTTTTATTAAAAAATCATTTATTTATTTAAATTCGTTTCTAAAACGAACACGATCCTACATAGATAGATTTATTAATTTTTAAAGTGGTTCATGCAGACAGGCCGTTTACAAGTCCACTGAGATAAACAAAAAAATTAAAAGATTATGTGACTGAAGTCCATACCAAGTAACCGACGTTGAAACAATGAAAAATTCGAATCTCATTGCTAGTGAGTTGCAGGGCCTGGTTACTCAGTAAAAAGGAGCGAAGCATGGATTTAAAGGTAGCGAGGTTAGACTGGCAACGAAGTTTGAGGGGAAGCGAAGTCCAAATGAGTGGCATAGAAATTAGAAGGGACGAGGTCAAAGTTCGTCCGATTACGAGGAATGTGTAGCAGAAACTTATTGTTTGAGCGAAGTGCTCTAATTGTCGAATGTTCAGCACTGTGAAATTTTAGGTGAAGATGTGGAGTGGATGATATAGTAAACAAAAAACCGAGAATCGCAGAGTAATATAAAACACGATCCTGTACATTGAGACAATGAAGGTTGATAAATTCATTGGAGATTGGATCAAAACGCTGCGTCGGAGAAGTACGCGTGTTGCAGTGCGAAGAAAGTGATACAGAGGGATAGTAACATAAGATGGGGAGTTTGAGAAAAGTGAGATGCAATAGTCAAGACGAGGTACAGGCGGAAGGACATTTGAGTGATGGAAATAGAAAAATTAGTTTTAAGTAGTTGATAATATCCATTATTGATAAAGAATTATTAGAGCTGGATCAAAGAAAAGTTGAAAATTTTTGATATTTCGCTATCTTTGTTAGCATCTTCAGAAAATTACTCAATAATTTACCAGGTAATTTTCTAAAGATACTAACAGAAGTTAGCGAAATATCAAAAAAGTTCAACTTTTCTTTGATCCAGCTCCAATAATTCTCTAGCAAAATTGGTGATTTTTCGCATGCGACGAATGTTACGGAGAATAGGATAATAAGAACGAAACTTTTCTAGTGCAAATGATTAGAACGAGATAGGAATCTATGATTTCCTCGAAAAATATTAGCGAATCCACGCAAGGTTGGCGATGGTCATTGAAAAAGATGACAGGCTAAGATTGAATGTGCATGCGGGAAGAATGGATCCAAAGAGCACCATGATTAATGATTAATGATCAATGATTAATGCTGAGATGATACAGATCACAATCACTAAATATGGTTAACTTTAATGTATCGAATGGATAGATAATCGTCTCCATCGAAGTTGGATGGCAAAGAACATATCAAGAGTATTTTGTCCATTCAGGTAAAGAAATCCGAGAAGTAATTCGAGATTTCCCTTTATCGTGTAGCAACAGTTTAATTTGCTTAGTTGCAAAAGGAGAACCTTGACAGTCATACCGAATCATAACATTTTATTCAATGAAATGACATATCCCTAAAAATGTTCAATCCAAGTAGGTTTGAATCTATTTGTTAATGAGTTGGATTTTGATTTTGACTACTGCTATGTGCAAACAGATAATACTGTTGATATGAGGCGTATAATGCTGTCATTGATGCTTTCAGTTACGAACATATTAATCGATTGATTAATGTTGTCGAAATCAATGTCGTGCAAATCAATACGTACGATTATGCTGTAATGTGTACCAATATATTAGTACTTCACACTCGCAGTCAAAAACGCAAGATACAGGTTTGTTTTCTAAATATAGCCATATGGAAGCGAGTTTCAAACACATAATGGCGGATATTAGTCATAAGCGTCCATATATTTTGTCCATGTAGCTTTTGCCGGTTGAGCCCTCAAATGATTGTTTTTCTGTAGGCACGTAAAGATTGACATATATTGACAAACATACTCGTCTAGTTATCTTAGGTTTTAGATTTAATTTATAATATCCATAAAACATGTTTTTATATTAAAATTTAAGTAATTTGTAAATATTTAAACTTTTTACTTTAATTCTCAACCGTAAATTCAAATATAATTAATTCGCAAAATAAAATATAAAAATACTATTTAATTTCGGGGAAACAAATGAACAACATTTTCGTTTTTATTTTATTCAAATTTTGAACGATAATCTATCATCGGGATATTAATTTCCTGTTGAAAATGATGACGGTTTATCATTAAAAATTCGGATAAAATAAAACCATAATTCTTACTTCGCCTTTACTTAAATTTAATAATTTTAAGAGGCATAATGTCAATGTACAATTCTATTAAACCCATTGATTTGGATAGCATAATTGTGTTTGTTAGTTCCCATGAATGTATGAATTTATGCGCAATGTATTACACATATTTTGAACACTAAATATATTGCGATAGCGGTAATGAGACAAACATACCAAAATCGACAAAAATAGTAAACAATAACATACCATATAATAATCCGGTTAGACACAAGCCAAAAAGTCATGACGATAAAAGGAATAATAAAAATAGACTTAAAATATTAAAAAATATATTTATATATATGAACAATTAGAAATATCAAAACAACTTTTAAGATCTTTATGTAAATATAAGAAGTTTTTCTAAAGATATCATATGTTCAATAAATCAAAAATTAATTAATGACTATGATAGGTTAAGTTGTATAATAGATAGTTATTGTAATGCAAAATACTATAATCGTACAATAAATGTTAATAATAACAATAGAAAATATACATTAACCATAAACTTCATTAATAAATGTATAGATAACATATATATACTAAATATAATAAAGATAACTAAAATATTTTAATAAATCAAAATTATTTAAAAGTAGGGACATCTATATTTAGACAAGTAAAAGGTGTTCCAATGGGTGGTAATAGTAGCCCAATTATAGCTGACTTATTTTTAAGCTTTACAGAATATTAATTTGTTCATAACTGTGTGAAAAATAAATCTAAATTATATAAAGATATGAAATATGTTTCGATACATTGATAATATATGTGTACATATCATAAAAAAGTTATGGATGAATATACTAAATTTTTATGAATGATTATTAAATAATATATTATGTGTTAGAGCAAGATACTCTAGATAAGTAAATTTCATCAGAGGAAATACGTCATTAGCGCGTATTTGGCCCCGCTGCTATATTGAGTTGTGAAAGAAGGGTCGAAACCTGACTTTATCCTAATGATCTCTAATCTTAATTCTAATAAGATTAGATAACTAAGTCTGCGCATTTTATACTATAAATAAATAAGAAATAAAGATATCTAATTATAAATAATAAATAATTAGATAATATTTTAGACAATTTATATAACGATAAAATTTATAATTAAGATTTAAAATAAAAGTCAATTTTTATGAATTGACTAATAAATAACAGACGTTGTATCAGAATAAGAATTAGAGGTCATCAGGAGGAACTGCTATGCTATCAGGTTTCGGCCCCTAATTCCTCTACCCAACATAGCAGCGAGGCCATATACATGCTAATGACGTATTTCCTCTGATGAAATTTGATTATATATTATATCTTAAACTAATACAAAACATATTGTTTATTATTCATTCATAATTTATAGGAGGAACTAATATGCAATTAGGTTTCGGCCCGTAATTCCTCTACCCAACATAGCAACGAGGCCATATACATGCTGATGACGTATTTCCTCTGATGAAATTTGATTATATAGTATATCTAAAACTAATACAAAACATATTGTTTATTATTCATTCATAATTTATAGGAGGAACTGCTATGCTATCATATTTCGGCCCCTATACCTCGACTTAACATAGCAGCGAGGCCATATACATGCTAATGACGTATTTCTTCTGATGAAATTTGATTACATAGTATATCTAAAACTAATACAAAACATATTGTTTATTATTCATTCATAATTTATAGGAGGAACTGCTATGCTATCATATTTCGGCCCCTATTCCTCGACCCAACATAGCAGCGAGGCCATATACATGGTAATGACGTATTTCCTCTGATGAAATTTGATTATATAGTATATCTTAAACTAATACAAAACATATTGTTTATTATTCATTCATAATTTATAGGAAGAACTGCTATGTTATCAGGTTTCGGTCCCTATTTGTATAATTAATAAATAATACATCGAATTACTAGGTTCATATTACTAGGTTCATAGAAATTTTGACTTATAAACAATCTTAAATTTAAAAAAATCTGTACTATAGAAAATGAACGAATGACAAACTAGATAAAATCAACGAGTGATAATTATAAACAACTTATTTAGTTAATTTAAATAAGTATAGTTTAGATATTTTGAAAAAATTACTTTTTATAATTTCAAATTTTTTGGCTGCAATGTTTCTCGGACGCTTGATAATCGATCTTAGATAATAAAATTGATTATGCAATGCTTCTCAGATGCTCAACTGATGATATAATCGATTAGACGCAATGACGATGCTGTACTGGCATTACTTCTTAATTTTAAGTTAATAAAATTGTGCAGTCTATGCTCAATTGAATATTTGGATGCACTGCACGCGGCTTTAATCCTATCTATAGGCTAATAGCAGTATGCTACATTTCAGTATTGGTAAACCTTATCAGCTACGAATCCAATACCTACGTTGCACGTTTCGGTTTTTTAATGTTGACTGACGATCAATCGTCTTGTTTGCTTTATTGACAATTAGAGTTAATAAAATACTATCTTATTACATTTTGTAAATTTTATTGAAATCATTTTATCGTATCGAAATTTGTTTTCATGCGATTAATAACGTATAACCTGGACACTGATGATCATTTATCTCATGATAGATTTCCAAAGCGCTTCACCGACAATGCTACACCCACCATAGTTTAGCTTAAAATATTCACAGTTTAGCATAAACTTTGATACACAAAGTTTATGACAAAGATTAGCTAAGAATATTATCAGAATATTTATTTGTAGATAATTAATAAATTTACTAGTATCTCTTGAAACGCGTTTGTTCATGATTGTACTGCTTTGTATGAAATATGTTCCATTAAATTTGAATGTACATGTCAAAGGCCTTATTTTATAAGTGTAAATGCATTAAAGCATAATAAAATAATAAATACGCGCATTATGCTTCATAATCTGCAATTCTCTTTTTAATGCTTTCTTATTCTACTACACAGAATGCCACATTTCATAACCAAGAATTTGACTGTCTTCTTACAAATATTTTACTACTTCAACTTGATTCGATTACATTTTGCTAAAGCTGCTAATGCTGAAGAACTTTATAAATTACATGTTCCAAGTTTATGACAAATATGAATATATATCAGTTTATCAGAAAAAGTCCGAACATAATAAGAAAGTATTTCATTAAATCTAAATGCCAATAAAAGCGGACGAGCGGAGTGATCGTCAGCCAACATTAAAAAGACCAAAACGTGAAGCATAGGCTTTAGATCAGTAACTGATGTGGTCCACTAATACTGAAATGTAGCGCACTGTCGTTGCCTTATATATTGGTTTAAGCAACATGCGATGTCATCAAAAATTTAATCCTTATTTCATTCATGCTAATAATAAAAATACAGAAGAACTTATTATGTTACAAAGCAAAACAAAATAATGTAATATAATATAATCGCACTTAACTGAAAGAAATAATATTTGTCAACAAAAGAAGTAATTTGCGTTACTTAACTTCTTTGTTTTTCTATTTTATAAGCTAAAACTTTATTCTTCCTCACGTCAAATATATAATATTTGTAATTAATATTCTTTATCAAATTATATATTTTTATATTATATAAAATATTAACTGATTAAAAATATAATATTATATTTATATATAATATTATGTAATATAAATATAATACAAAATATTAAATATTATTGAATAAACATTCATTTTAATCAGATAGAAATTGATTTCAACTCTAAAAAATGAAATTTTTATAATTTTTATTGAAAATATTTTATCTGACAACAAAGATAACGGATTCATCAATAAAGATAACAAACGTCAGTCATGCAAGCTTTCATATATGATTTTTCAACCATATGTAGTGTATTTAAGTAATCTATCATATAAGGTTATATTATTTTAAAATATTATCAGATGAAATAAAAGAGATTTCTTAAAAGTTTGGTAACCTTAAACTCTTGAATTGTAGTAATTACAAGTAATTTTAATCAATGACTAATTTTAAGAAAATTTTATTAAAATTTTATTAATATTAAAATAATTTAATATTTATTAAATTATTAATATAATTAATAATATTATAATATATTATTAATTATAATTATAATATTTAAATAATTTGAACTAATTTTATTACCAATGCGTGCAATTGGTAATAAAATTAACAAATTAAAATACCACTTCTAATTCGGATTCAAATACATCGAATAACAATTCATAGATAACATTGAGCAGCATTATTTGTCTTTTGCTAGGATATTTTATAGGTTAGTGTTTAAGCACACTTAAAATTAATAAATTTTATTTAAAATGAAATCTATTTAGAATTAAAACATAATTGTATTTAAATTTTGCTGTTCTACTTAACACTTCGCTTTCCAACTAATTAAACCAATAGTTACCAGCAGCAATATACACATTGAAAAAGCATTTTCTAGACTAGCTCGATTTTTCTAAATTTTATCTCACTTCTGGGGCAAGAGACACATTAATAAATTTTACGATGAAATTTCTATTGAGGAAAGCTTTAGGATTTATCGGCGTATGCTATTTTTAAATTCTATTAAAAGACAATATAAACGTGAACCCGTTTTCAGCAAAATTAACCGTAAAATAAAGAAAATAAAACAAATACTTTTAATAATAACGATTAATTTAGATTAAGAAGGCCGTTCAAGTGTATTCATGTGCGAAATTGTTATATTTTGCCGACTAAAATAAAAATTGTTAAATTTGTTACTAAAAAGTTTTAGTAAATTTATTTTTACTCAACATTGTTATATTTTGTTATTGATTATGTTGGCGAAAGCATATTTACATCAATATACAATCAAGATGAATAGGAGAGGTGATGAAAATTACGGTTTTTGAGTCTTAACGATACAAGGTTCTTATTAGATAAAATAATGAGGATTGGGTTTCATACTTTAGACAATAAGTACTTACCGTTAACTTAACGTTTATGCATGCATTATACTTAGTTATAATTGACATTTTGTTTTCATCCTATATGTTTTATTAAAACGGGCATTTGTTATAATTCGAAGTATTCGTTTTATTACTTATCAGTAAAACAGATTACTCTTCAATATACAGTAAGTTAAGATATTAAAATTAAAATATCGATTTAGTAATTTTGTTAAAATTACTAAATCGATTACTAATCGATGCATCGTCTGTTATTTATTAGTCAATTCATAAAAATGACTTTTATTTTAAATTTAATGTTTTTATTTTAACTTGATTTAAAATTATATAAAATCTTATAACAACTATTTATTATTTAATTATAAAATTTTGATTAAGCATTATGATTATTATTTTCAATTTTTAATTATATTAAACGCGTAATCTCAGTTAGTTGATTTGATTTGTTCTACTGACATGTTATTATTGACCTGCGGACTTCGTTTCCCGGTAATATGAACTCTGTCAGAAATACTGAAACTATGTATTATTGGTTACGACGATATTTATTTCTTTCTGCTAATTTTCAAGCAAGTTTGATGAATTATTAACTTTAAAATGAGAAAAGTTTGCATCACAAGGTGTTTACACTTTAAAATGTAATCTGCTTCACGCGATCACGTTTAAGAGACCAGGTAAAGGCCAATAGCCATATAATAAATAATTGAAATCAATATGTAACGATGCTATTAGAAACATTATAGAAACAGAATGCAATTGTAAAAGTCATAATTTTGATAAAATATATGAGCATATTCATAATCTAGAATTAATTGAAAATGCGGAATTAAGAAACATGCAATCAAAAGAGAATAAATATAGATAAAATAATAGCAATAAAAATACAATTTACAATTCGTTATATAACAACTTAAATGCTTAGTATGGTAAGCTGATTAATAGTGAAAGCTCAAATACATCGAAGGTTCACATTTGGACATCTTATATATTAGATAAAATTAAAATGAAAATAACAAAAAATTATAAAAGGAAAGATAAAATTGATAAAGTTATGTATTTAGAACTCTCTAAATTAAAGGATAGTTATATAATAACAACTGTTGATAAAGCTAGTAATACATTTGTCTTCATATGCAAAAAGTTTATTATGATATACTGATGACAGAAGTTTATTATAATGATTTAAATGTAAACGCAACGGATGAGCGTAGTGATTTAAGTTTAGAGACAATTATTACAAATCATAGTTCTATAATGGATAAAAAGGATATAAAATTGAATCAGATAATAAAACTATATCTATATAATATTGGAATACAAAATTACAAAAAAATCTAATAAAACCTAGGTTCATATGTAGTGCGTTTAAATGTACATTAAAACCACTTTCTGTCTATATGAATAAAATACTTAAAGTAATTAAAGCACACTTTAAAAAATATTGTACGGTAATCGAAATTAATACTGGTATAAAACACTATTTCAGTATAAATTCTACAAAAGAATTTTTGACAAATAAAGGGTGTTCTAATAGGACACACTAATAGTCCAATTATAGCTAACTTATTATTAAACTTTATAGAATATAAATTTGTTTAACTCTTTAAAAAATAAATGTAAATTATATAAAGTTATGAAATATGTTTCGATACATTGATGATATATGTATATTTAACTTTAATAATTTTTATTCAATAAGTGAACAAATTTATTCAATTAGCCTTATTCTTAATAAAACTAATATTAATGATAAAGAAGATATATATCTAGATATTAACATTAAATTAACATTAATTAAAACTACTTTTAATTTATATCGTAAAGATTACATTTATATTTACAAAAAACATATTTTTGCATGAGCATTTTTGTATACCATATAATATAAAATATAATACATGAAATAATAAAATTTTAAGAATTGCAACAATTTGTAATGATATTTGCTTTCTTCAAAATCATTTAAATAATTTAATAGATGCATATTTTAAACTAGGCTACTATAAAAATATCATCAAACAGAAAATAGTAAAATATATAAATAAACACAATAATTTTAAATAATTAGTGGATCTGAATCAAAGAAAAGAGGATTTTTTATTGATATTTCACTAACTTCTGTTAGCATATTCAGAAAATTACTGTAATTCTTTGAAGAATAATTTTAAGTATAATTTAAAATTAAATTTATAATATAATTTTCTAAGTAATTTTCTGAAGATGCTAACAGAGGCTAGCGAAATATCAAAAGAAAATCCTCTTTTCTTTGTTCCAGCTTCAATGATTATCAATAATGGATCATTATCAACTGTTTAAAAACAATAATTTTAAAAATAAATTTAAAATCATTAGCAGAAAATTTTTATGGAAATCAAAATTTATCAGAAGAAATACGTCATTAGCATATATTTGGCACCGCTGCTATGTTGGGTCGAGGAATAGGGCTTGACATCTGATTGCATAGCTGTTCCTCGTGATGACCACTAATCCTTATTCTGATACAACGTATGTTATTTTCTTCTGGTTGTGGCACGACACTATCCTCACAGGTATTGTGTCCATTCTTGATACAGCAGGACACTACTAATTGGCCAGGGTGGGTCTCATCAGCTGCTGACCCAGACCTACATTCCACGTTTCGACCCTTATTATCTGATACTGATTGGATTTAAACTAAGACAAAATAAAATGAAATCTTATATAATTATTTATTATTTATCTTTCTTTTTATTAATATATGGTATAAAATACGTAGACTCAGTTATCTGGTCTGATTTGTTAAAAACTCATATTTATATCGACCGTAGTTGCGGAGATTATTGAACATGCAAATTCAGAATACATTAGCGTATTACATACCAAGCGTATTAGTATATGCCGCAAAATATAATGTGATACGGCATTATAGTTTTTACTAATAAGTAAACGTTGGGAACGGACATAACTGGGTATTGGAAACCCTCACTGTCCATCAGCAATCGAATCCCTAGACCGCTTTCTGCTTATTGAGCATCATCAGTAGTGTCCTGATTTTAAGAGTGTAAAGGGATCATCCAGCACAGCTTATAAGGGTTTATCACAATGATGATCATTACAAGACAACCTTCATGTCCACATGCGATCACAAAAGTGATTCAGCATTATATTATATAAATATTATTGCGGCCTTCCCCCGGATTGCAGACCGATACGGCATTATAATTTTTATATAATATCTTAAAAATAATATAGTTTTTACATAATATTTAAACATAATATCAATGTCAACACCAAAAAACAATATTAAACAAACATAACTTTTGCCAAATGTCATTGTTATATTTTTTCTTTTAATGAATATAATTTTAATTTTTAATCCAAAATGTGTTGTAAAGGTGTAATCTTGCAAGACTGGTGAAGGCTTAATTTACGCCGATACGTTTGGAATAATATTGTGACATTTTTCTCTTCCTTGCCTAGTTATTTTGACTAGTTAAATAAAAGAGTCTCGATGATTTACCGTAGGGGCGATTTTTATCCAATATATAATATTTTGTGGCACCACCAATGTCAGCAATGAAAGAAAGTACATTTCTTTTTAGGATCGAAACGTAAAAGAAGTTTTTTTTATATTTTTTGAACAAAACTTGTTTTGGCAAAAACCTTCGTCTGTTGTAAATACACAACTAACGAACGCTTTTACCGAAACTATTTTGCTCAAAAGGCATCCTGAATCTCTGTTGTTTAAATAATTAAAATCTGAATTATAAGTCACCAATTTATACGATGATGTGCCAACTTTAATCTAAGCCTCCGAAATCAAACAAAAAGGATGATATTCTACTTATTACATTAATTCTTTCTTATCTATTCATGCTTCATAAGTTAGATAAAAAGGAATTTTATTACAACAGCATTAGAAAGAAAATTTAAACTTTTAAAAATCAACATAATTTCAGAGAATTGGTTATCGCCGCTAAAAATTTCCTAAGCATTAAAAACTCATATGTTTGCAATACAGATTCTTGGCAGAAATCAGTTGTGAGAAATGCGCTTACGGAAAAATCTTACACGAGCCGTGTCAATATTGAAAAAGAGAAGACTTCTTCAAAAACGCTTTCAAACGACTATGAATTGACGGAAAATTTCAAAACAATACTTTAGGGAAAACAACCAGCTGCAACAATTATTGACTACTCGTCAGTTTCACTGCACAAACCAATATATAAAATATGTAATCACACTTTCATTTTCTCAAACATTTGTGAAGATTCCATTTTTAGAGCAGCCAATGACGCCAGAAGGCCGCTGGCCCACTTGAAACAAATGTTGAATTCTGGCGTTATATATTTACTAAATTTGGAAGCGCATCGCAGCGACTGACTTTTCATTGACAGGCTTGTCGATAAGGATCTCTCCCATAGGTAAAGTACCAATGCTGGATAGATGCACAATAAGTTGGTTGTATTGTTCAACTGTGTGTAGGGCATAAATGTAACATTGATTATACTATTAATTCTATACGACAATTATCTGCTGATAAAAGATGTATATCCTAAGCATTTATAGTACGAATGCGTAGCATTTATGCTACGACCGAAAAATTACACTAACCAATACCGAATATGTATGTCATTTACTTGATTTAAAGCTTTATAAAATATATTTATTACGGACTATATGCTAATAACTTCTATGGGGAGAAATTGAAATTACGAGAAGGATTCACTCTAAGTGATTATTTGCCTGCCATTGTTGCCTTTTCTTCATCCATCAGGCCTTTGATAAAAATAATGGAATCTGCGAAACCAAGTGGATTAGATAGATGCTACGCTTACAATACCACTTACGTATGAATAGCTGAAGATCTTTCGGAAGTACGGAGAATAATTGATGAGTTTGGTCTATTGTATGGATTTGATGTAAATAAAAAGAAATAAATCTCGCTGGATCATTAAACAAATGCGGAGTTTGTTTTGAATGAATTTGTACTTACCGACGGAATATCAGTATTGGGTGCTGTAATATATTATTGTAATCATTTATTGGTACTAATAAATTTCTACAAAAATAGCGACAATTTGAGATGCGAATCATTGACACTGTAGATTTTTGATTATTTAATTCCGATTATTTAATTTAACTGTGAAAAAAAGTGTAAAAATAAAAAATAATTTTTATTATCAATTATTACACTACATATAATATAAAATATTTGATATATATAGTTGATGTGATATAAGATGCTACTCTGTATTTTATTTTAGTAACAATAAAAAATCAATAAAATTTTAAAATATTATTTTTATCATTTTGCTTCATGCAATTAACCCCCACCTTTAGTAAAATGACTGAATATCATATAGTCATATTCACTTTAGATGATAATTTATCGTATGCGTGCTAAAATTAGCATTTAAAGGATTCATGTTAAACATATAAATCAGAATATAAAAAATAGTTTGAAAAAAAATGTACAACTTTTAAAATCTTTACTAAATGTTTATTATGATTGTTATAACAATTCTTGTAAGACTCGTTAAAAATAAAAATAACGCTCTTTACTAGTTGAAGAAGAAGGAAATAGTCAGATTGGAATTCTCATAATTTTAGAGCTTACATCTTAACTTTAAAGCTTTTTGATTTTCTTATCACATTTCACGCAATTTTAGAACGTACATTTACTGTAAAAATATTACCCTTGATAAACTTATTTTATAGAAAAATAAATTTTGACTTTAAAGCAAAAATTTGATGGCGCCATAACTTCGTCAATATAAGCAGTGATAAGTCAAAACTGTAAGGTTATAATTGAATACTAACACCTAATGATTATGCAGAGTTTTAGGCAGCTACAATCAATAGTAATATCTGTAAAAATATTTTTTGATAAAAAATATTTTAAATTGGAATTCGCCAAACTTCGATATGGTGAGGTATATTTGGTTTTAAATTTTTGAAATGTATGACTTTTGTTAGTTTTAGTAGATCTAGAACTGGAAGAATTTGACGAAAACAATAATTTGTACTTAATAATTTTTAGTTTTTCAGATCCGGAAAAATTATTTGAAATAATAATTATATAAAAATATCAGAAATCAAAAGTTTATTTAGTCTACAATAATTTTTATAATGTCTTAAAACAGATCAAAACATTTATTTCATCTAAATTGCCTTTAACAATTTTTATCTCCCTTTATCTTCTTTAAATCTACATTTACCCTATTTTACTATCTTTACACATTTTAACTACCCCTTTATCCCATTTATACCCTTAAACCTCTAATATAACCCCCCTTCACTAGCAATCTAAAAATTGCACATATATTTTTCAATAACAATGAGTTTTCTGGGTAGAACATAAAAAAGGGTTAAGCAAATTAAAAAATGAAGTAAGCATCGTTAAAGAACTTTATTGGGGCTTAATAATTCTAATGGAATGGTTAAGAGGATAGAAGGGTATAAAAGGGAGTGAAAATGGTTAACTGAGATAAAAGAGGGTAAAGAGAAATCAAATGGAGATATAAATGTGATTTGAATAAATAAA
Source organism: Pomphorhynchus laevis (assembly GCA_012934845.2). Classification (NCBI taxonomy): domain Eukaryota; kingdom Metazoa; phylum Acanthocephala; class Palaeacanthocephala; order Echinorhynchida; family Pomphorhynchidae; genus Pomphorhynchus; species Pomphorhynchus laevis. The sequence goes on along the minus strand of WNNJ02001200.1, from coordinate 136,040 downwards.
TGTTGTGATATGCTTGAAAACATTATAAAAATTATTGTAGACTTTAAATAAACTTATAATTCCTGCTATTTATATATATTTTCATCAAATTCTTCCGGATCTGAAAATTAATTTTTCTAATTTTTATTGTTTGAAATCGGATTATGGTTAAAATGAATATTTTATAAAGAAATAATTAGTCTAATAAAGCTAAAAAATGATGTATTTTAAAAATTAAAAATATATATACCTCATTATATCGACTTTTTGATTAAACTTCAATTTAAATATTTTTTATTAGAAAAATTAATGTAGCGATAGAACCGTTTTTATTGATGATAACGATCTACAGCTTTGTAACGCTATGAATATTTAGAATCTTATTACCACCTGCAGTTTTGATTTGTCACTGTTTATATCGACGAAATTATAACGTCATCATTTTTTTGCTTAAAAATTATAATTTATTTTTCAAGTATTAAAATAAGTTTCTTTAGCTTAATATTTCTACTGTAGAAGCACGCTCTAAAAAATGCGTCTACACTCTAAAAGTGCAAAATTTTACACTTTTACACTTATCATATTTTACACTATAAAAAGTATAAAATGTGATATTTTTTCAGATTGCTTAAAGGCGCCAAATTGAAAAGACTGCATTCAATTAATTTTTTCATTTATATCGATTGTTAGAATTTCTTTAAAATTGATATATTTCTTTATTATGAACATTTATAAAAGCATTATGTAATATGATGCATGATACTACATGATAGATAATATGATGCATCATATAATACGTTTTTGTATCTCATTTTTATTAAATTTGTAAAAACACTAAGCTTGGAACAGAAGAAACATGTGATTTTCATATATTTTATATAAGTATGCAGAACAGTAGAATTTCATTTTTAGGAATACATATATTGGTACTATAACCTTTTTTATCACTTCTATTTAGTATAGAAATATCCATTAAATAAAAAAACTTTATTATGGAATGAATACTGATGAAATAAGTTAATTATAATGATTTTTAATGTAAACGCAATATTGAACGTAGTGATTTTAGCTTAAAAACAATTATTACAAGTCATTGTTCTATAATGGATAAGAAAGGGTATAAAAATTGAATCAGATAATAAAACTATACCTATATTATATTGGAATCCAAAATTACATAAAAATCCAATAAAACCTAGGTTCATATGTAGTGCGTTTAAAATGTACATTAAAACCACTAGTATATTCATCTGTATGAATAAAATACTTAAAGTAATTAAAGCACACTTTTAAAAAATATTGCAAGGTAATCGAAATTAATACTGGTATAAAACACTATTTCAGTATTAATTCTACAAAAGAATTTTTAGAACACACAAAAGGAATAAATTTTCAAAATATAAATACATACGATTTTAGTACGCTTTATACAAATCTAGATTTAGTAGATATTAAAGAAGCGTTAGTAAAAATTAATTAATCTTATATTCGGAAAAAGATATACATATATATGTTATAATAACTATAACGCCTATCTAACAAAAATTAAACCATCAAATAAATATAAATATATGGATAAAATTGAATTAATAGAATCCTTTAAATATTTTGATAAATCAAAATTATTTAAAAGTAGGGACATCTATATTTAGACAAGTAAAAGGTGTTCCAATGGGTGGTAATAGTAGCCCAATTATAGCTGACTTGTTTTTAAGCTTTATAGAATATGAATTTGTTCATAACTGTGTAAAAACTAAATCTAAACAATATAAATATATGAAATATATGTTTCGATACATTGATGATATATGTGTATTTAATTCTAATAATTTTTATTCAATTAGTGAACAAATTTATCCAGATAGCCTTATTCTTAACAAAACCAATATTAATGATAAAGAAGGTGTATATCTAGATATGAACATTAAATTAACATTAACTAAAACTACTATTAATTTATATCGTAAAGATGACATATTTAAATTTACAAGAAAAAACATATTTTTGCATGAGCATTCATGCATACCATATAATATAAAATATAATAAAATTGTTTCTATTTAAACAATTGATTTCTTTCGCTAAAACAACAGTATTATTATAGTCAATATTGTTATCTAAATATAAAATATGGTTTACAATAGCGCTACTGAGGCTCTTTTTGAGTATGAATTTGTGTTGGGTTTATTTTTCAAAATGTTGTGTAGTTTCGGTATTTTAGTATTATACAAAACAATATTTAAGTATTTAATATTTTATTGCTTGAAAAAAGTCATTTGAAATTAATATTCCAGAAATTATTTATAAATGGTAATCCTATGTATTTATTTTTCTTTTCTGGGCCGAAAACAACTTGTTTATCAGTTTTGGTTCTTTTGTAGAAAGGCTGTATAATTGCCATGATGGAAAACCGTTTTATCGAATAGAATTCTAATTATCTTATTATTTGTTTCAAGTTTATTTATATAAGTTCATTTATAAAGACATATAAATTAAAAAACATTGTAACTTTCTAAAGATGCTAACAGAGGCTAGCGAAATATTAGTAAAAAATTTCCTCTTTACTTTGATCTAGCTCCAATAATTCTTTATCAATAATGGATCATTATCAGCTATTAAAAATAAATTTAAGCACTAGAGCGAAAACTTTTTATGGATGGATAATAAATTATATATTTTGTATTCAAGTAAGATACTAGATAATACAATGTGATAAGAGGAAATACATCATTAGCATGTATTTGGCCACACTTCTATGTTGAGTCGAGGAATAGGAGCCGAAACCTGATATCATAGCAGTTACTCGTGATGACAACTAATCCTTATTTTGATACATCGTCTCTTTTTTATAAATCAATTCATAAATATTAATTTTTATTTTTATTTTAATTTTAAAGTTTAGCTTTATAAATTTAAATTATATAATCTTATATAACAATTGTTAATTATTTATAATTTTTTTAATTTTAAATTTTTTAATATATTACATTGGCATAGGTTCCCGCAATGAGTGAGTGTTGTTGGGGAGTGTATACTAATCCATCATTGCAACCAGTAGATGAACGGACTGTTTTTGAAAATTCTACAACTATTTGACAAAATGATACCAGGGCAGATATTGTTTGTAATGAACTTTTTGGAGAGAGGCGGGAGAGAACATTTTTAGATGTTTGCATATACAATAACCATGCTCCTGCCTATATTGAAAAATCTCCAGAGCAAGCTTTTTTCATTATAATGAACAACGAAAGTACGCGAAATACGATGAAAGGATTCGGGAAATTGAACGAGGTGGATCCTGCTCATAAATATGGACTGCCACTGGTGCCACAGGAATCGTGTCCAATATATGTTTAAAGGCTATAGCGAGGAAAATGGCGGTTAAGCGAAATTGGGACTATGTAACATTTATTACATGGCAACGTATAAAAATAAATATCATATTGTCAAGGATGTGTTCAGCCAGTTTAAGAAATCATCAAACAAATAGCTGAGATATTGAACAGAACACGTGCTAAATAATTCGAAATGGATTGTTATTTTGAAAAGATTATTATTTGAAGTTATAATTAAGGCCCATTTGCGGGAACCTATGCCAATGTAATATAAAAAAAATTAAAATTAAAAAATTACAATAATTTATAATTATTTAATTATTAATTATTTAATTATTAAATTTTTATTAATCATTATTTTTTATCTATAAATAGTACATACATAGACTCAGTTAGCTGATCTGATTTGCTCTGTTTAATAGATTTTTTGATTTATACATGTTTTTTACAGATTTAAAAATATGCATATTACATTTTAACTTAAGCATAGCATGATTCAAACTAATAGATCAATAGTAATGTATGTGAAACTGTGAATGTTAACTTGCCTATTAGTTTGTAAAAATTCGGACTTTTTCTGATAAACTGATATATATTCATATTTGTCATAAACTTGGAACATGTAATTTATAAAGTTCTTCAGCATTAGCAGCTTTAGCAAAATGTAATCGAATCAAGTTGAAGTAGTAAAATATTTGTAAGAAGACAGTCAAATTCTTGGTTATGAAATGTGGCATTCTGTGTAGTAGAATAAGAAAGCATTAAAAAGAGAATTGCAGATTATGAAGCATAATGCGCGTATTTATTATTTTATTATGCTTTAATGCATTTACACTTATAAAATAAGGCCTTTGACATGTACATTCAAATTTAATGGAACATATTTCATACAAAGCAGTACAATCATGAACAAACGCGTTTCAAGAGATACTAGTAAATTTATTAATTATCTACAAATAAATATTCTGATAATATTCTTAGCTAATCTTTGTCATAAACTTTGTGTATCAAAGTTTATGCTAAACTGTGAATATTTTAAGCTAAACTATGGTGGGTGTAGCATTGTCGGTGAAGCGCTTTGGAAATCTATCATGAGATAAATGATCATCAGTGTCCAGCTTACACGTTATTAATCGCATGAAAACAAATTTCGATACGATAAATAAAATAGATAATAAAGCTATTTGAGATACTATCATAGCTTTTATTATATCAAATTCAAAATTAATTGTTATAGTTGGTTAAGCATCTAAGAAGAGCTAAAATTGAAAAAATACAATAAACGTTGCTATTTTTTCTCCAACTTTGAAATTTTAAAGATTTATATTATAACAATTTGCCTTATGGTTTTGGATCATCTAACATTTTCGAACTATATATATTGACGCAGCATTATTACATATATGCAATTTATAAAGTTCAAAATGTTACTATTTTGAATAAAATTATTAAATATAAAGTTTAAAAGTAAAATTTATTAATTTAATTTTAATAAGTAAAATGAAAATAAGCAAGCTTTTATTTTTGCAAAATTTCAAAACGTTTTCGAGTATCCCATTATTCTGTGATAGCTTTCAATATTGTCAATTGATATGTCAAGTAATCAAAAGGTGTTGAAAAACGTCAATGAAGAAGGCGAAAGCCGAAAACGATTTGTAAAAGTGCAAAAACACATTTCTATTTTATGTTCCGACGGTTCAACCAAAATAATTTCTGCTAATGTCTATTTATAAGCTTGCCTAATTTCAACTGTGATTAGTTTAAAGTATTATATATAGTCTATATGGTGAATATCATATAGATGCATTTGCTCTACATGATAGTAAGTGTGGTCGATAAGGCGTTATTCCACCGATTTGAAAAATATAGGTTCATATCTGTAAGTATAGCAAAGGTTCGGAATAAAGCAACAACATCGGTACACAACCTTCTGATGTGTCCTGATGTACTATTCTATTGCACGGCAGTAGCAGACGAACCAATACAAATATGTTAGGTTAAATCTGATATGTTGTGAATCAAGGTGTCATGATTTGGAATTAATAAAGAATAATACCGTAGTTTAAACTACATTTAAACTACCGTATACCGTAGTTTTTTGTACCGAGTTTAAACAACGTCGTTATATTTCGGAAATATTCATTCATATTTCTCAAATACTCTAAGCATAAATGAACTCTGGGTAGAACATAAACCGCAATTGTAAAGCACTTTGGTGATATGCCTACAATAAGCTTAATGAATCTACTTTCACATTTGCCGATCTGTGTAAAATTAGAGATCGTCAGGTATGACCAGATTGCGGAAATAGCATGACATAAAAATAATGATGGGCACCTCCTAAATAAAGTTTTCTCAATCTTCACAAATTTATTTTCAAAATGAAGCGTAAAAGACTATCTACTCGTCAGAAGAATTCCTAAGCACGTGTATTAGTTGCTGAATTCAACATTTTGATTGCTTAAACTAATCTTGTAATGTGAGCGCAATCCACTACATCCACGAAATTCGACTCTATTCGTTTTTCGGATATTCACTTCAAGGATATTATCTGCATAGTATGTAGCAAAGGTTGCGTTTTGAGCTGATTTAAGATCATGTTCATTGTTCTGAAATTCTATTATATGGCAATAATGGGGAGATTATTGTATTACTCAATTTTTTAACGTGGACTGTATAAATAAAATAAACAAACGAAAGTAACAAAAAAAATAAAAATATTAGGCCCATGGACGTATTCTATACCAAATTTGCCGTTTAAACAATTTTATTTACGCTTAAATAACTATATGTTAAATAAAAATAACTATATGCTTAAATAATTATATGTTTAAACAGTATCTAGTAGTATAGATAATCTTAGCCATTAACAAAATTTGGTGGATAAGTGAACTTTAAATTGAGCAAGTCATTAAGGGATGTCAACGTTTCAATGGGTATACATACACAAACTTTGTTTCACAAAGCGCTTTTAAATGCTTTAAGTTGTCTAACATTAAGTATGTCTAAAATTAAAATATAAGTGAAAGCAACAATACTTGCTAAAGTCCTTACGTAATAATCGGCAGCAATTTTAATAACAATATTAAAATAGCTTTTTATACTTTAAATAGTTAACGGCATCTTAATGTTGTAACAAAAGAGGTTGCAATTGCGAGGTTGGAACTTTTATGTTGTAGATCCTTTGAAAACGACCATATTCATGTCAAGAAAGTATTGTCATTAATTATAGATTATAAATCTAATCGTAGCTGAGAATCAAACTACCACGTGTTTGTAATGACTAGTTAGTAAATAACAAATATAATAATTGTAATATGGAGAGATTTATACAATTATTGTTTTAAATACATTGATAAAACCCCGGATTCTCTGTAAATATCTATTTTAAAAACATGATAGATATAAGTTCAGGATAAGCAAATTGTAAACAGCAACAGCTCACACTTGAAACGACGGGTTCTCAATTACAAATATCTACATGTGAATTGGAACGTTATTTAACAAAAAAGGGGTTTTGTTAAATAACATAACTGATAAATATTTTAGAAATTAAAACATGCAGAAATACACAAATTAAGTCAATTGTCCGTTCCAGTCGTAGCCTTTCCTTTATCAACATTTTAATCATTACGGCCTCAGGTCCATAGGGATCTGAGCCCACCGGCCGCACCAGTGCGCCGCCTTTCGACTAAACCATTCAGGATCCTTCACCCCCCCATAAGAATTCAGTCGAAACGGACTATGGTAGGTAATCTCGAGATAAGAAGCTCGAGAAACTTTAGTCTTTGCTCTGGGGGACGACCCTTGAGAAGACTAATCCCGAGATAGCCCAAGTATCCCAGAGTCGCACTTGGGTTATCTCATTTAATGACAGATGCTGGGCTCGTTTCAGAGCCCACGTAGCTCTCTTCAGGATACGTTAAAGTCTATCCAGGTAAGTTTTCGCAGACCAATTCAGCGTAACGGTGAACCCCAGATATTTTACTTGACTCGTGAAGATAGGGAGTGGTTGAGGTTGCAAAATGGAGGAGAGTGCAGAGAGAAAGTATCTTAAATTTCTCTTTGGTGGTATGGGTGCCATGAAAGACTACGACCTGCGATTTATTGGAGTTTAAAATGAGATTGGATGGGGGTAACTGATCTTTTAATCTTAAAAAGAAACGGCTGATGTCCGAGACTACATCTTTGCACATGCGTCCAGAGAACAAGGATGTGGTATCATCAGCATATACCACAAGATGTTGCTCACGTTTAAATGCCTTGAATATAATAATGGAGGCAGCAAGGTACAAGATAAGAGAAAGTGCGGAGCCCTGAGGCACACCTGTAATAGGGTAGAACTGACGTGCATCATAGTCATCTTCATAGAAGAACCGCTTGGTAAACAGCAAAATCTCACCATGTGAAAAATTCTCGCAGGCAGCACGAGGGACCTGAGAGAGGAGATAACGAAGGGAATAAAGATTCGGTCGAATGCAGCTGAAAAATCAAGAAAAACAGCTACAGCAAGCTGATGACTGTTATCCTGACAAAACTGATGCACTTCACCAATTGCTAAATGGACTAAGCGTCCTTTGACAAATCCATGAAAACTCGGTAGGATCAAATTACGCCTACATAAATAATCGCAAATTCTACGCGCAAGCGTTTTTCGTAGATGGAGATGACGGCGTTTTGAATCGAGATGGGCCGCAGCTCTTTAGAGCAATCGATTAGTTTCTTTTTAGGTAAAGAACTCGACGGCTGATATTAATGCCAGCAATATCGGACAGGAGGCTAGAAGCATTGTGATGACGACCTCCTTTCTCTGACCGTCTGTCAAAAGATGACAGACCCGAGTGGATAATGGCGCGTGAGATTTGGGTGTGCCTGGAAGTGCCCCCCCCCCTAGGAGTTTAGAATATCTGTGACAGATAAGTTCTTGCTCCTGAAGTCACACCAAGGCGGGATTGCTCGGGGAGATAGAGTGGCTCCATAATTATGTAGGGATAGAGATTCCTCCAAAACTTTATCAACGCATATGCTCCCGATCCAACCCAAGACTCTCTCCTTCCAGTAGACAAACTTCTCCTTCTTAAATATCATCCAAAAGGAATACTGAGAAGGGTTAAGGCTGACAATGCTCGTCCTATTCCTACTCAGCTGGAACCTATATCTATTGTTCCAGTATTCATTCGCGATGATCTGCCTGGCGGAAACAGAGAGATTAAGAGGGTGTATTATTTTAGTTCGGACCTTGAGTTGTTGGAATGGGATTACGTATTCGACCTTTGTAGGTAGTCGAGAAGAACGCAGTAGCTTTCGAAGAGATGTAGGAATTAAATTCGGTCAAACTCTCATTACTAATTCTAGGGAAGAGTTGGATAGCTGTCTGAAAGAAGGCCACTCTGATAGGATCAAAGTGAAACATCCTTCTAAGCAACGTATCTTCCTCTAACCGCCATCGAAGTAAGTCATGAGAAGTGGTCTATTGTTGTCGCGACAACTCTTTACAGATGGGTTTCAACAACCACATCTTATGTAAAAGTAAAATGCTTAGGAGAGAATTATTTGTTGAGCAATGAAAGGTAAGGGAAGGTGGTTTGTGAATAAGATAGTCGTTCCTAGCTCTGCGCAGTGATGTATTAATCCAACGACCAGTTTTGTCGTTGAAGTCATCAAGTAACATGTCATAACCGCTACCTAATATACGATCGAGGAGATCACGGTTCTTGTGAATTTCTCCTGGTCGGACATATATATTGGCTATTCTGATGCGTTTACCGTTTTTCACAGAGTGATACTGTTAAACAAGATAGAGCTGGACAAGAAAAGTTCAGAAATAGGGATGATCTTAAGAACACTTAACTATGGTTAAAATACCTTGAGATGAAGATGAGTAAGAGGGCGTTATGTACGGAGCAAAGTGGATGTAGATGTGCTTAGGGATAAATCAAGTAATGTCCTGGGTCTCCTGAAGGACTACAACATCTGCATCTCTACCAGATAAAAGACTAAGTACGAAAGCACCTCCCGAATTCTACTGAAGGATATTCAGTGAAAATGCCCTTGATTACTTCCTATTGTGTTGATTTAACTGGAGTGGGATGTCTTTTCCTAGTCAAAACCGGAGGTGAGAAGGTTACCCTTCTCACATCCAGTTAGACTAGGTGGAGATACATGCTCACGGACATAATTTTCATTTCCCGTGGAAACCTCCGCTAGTGCCCAACTTTTTTCTTTTTTCGCCAGCTTGAGTAAAGCAAGGCTTTGTAAGAATGTATTTCTTTTCTTTAAGTACGGGGCCTTTTTGTCTTTGAAGTAGTCACAGAAAGTGTTCGTACTTTGTCTAACTCCGGAACTTTGCGATACAATACAGAAATAGAATAATATTTAGCGTCATAAAATACTACGAGACGGAGATTAAAATCTCTTTTTGTTTGGCTGATATTGCTCAGGCGTATATAGATTTCTTTAAAAGCAATTACTCAGATCTGGGGGAGGTTCTCTTCAGACCGATACGAGCCTCAGTCAAAGTCAATAATATTACGACAGTTTTGTCAAATGATGATATGTCCTCCTTGGAAAAGGAATATAACATTGAAAGCCTAAGATTTATCAATGGAAAGAAAGGGTATCTAATTCCGGTTGTCTTTTGTCAGACCTCTGTTGAAGATTAAATGCGGCTTGCTAAATATAAATGCAGCCCCTTCATGGGATACAACCTGAAATTCACTTAACTTACCTCATATTCGCTAACCTACCCCAACTGCAATACATGCCATTAGTGAGGACACTGAACTACGGATTGTGACCTCCAGCCTGCTTGCGAGGTTTGCGGTTTATCCGGTAGTCATGTGAAGCGTCAATTAAAACCGCTACGTACGAATTGTAAAAGACACCACCATGCGTGTTCTCGAAAATGTAAATTATTCAAAGCATATCAAAATAGACATGAAGTTAAATTGGTTGAACCTAGAAGTTTGCACAAGGTTTGTGAACCATCAATTACAGATCAGGCCAATAGTATCAAAATGGTGGACGAAGAAATTTTTAAGTATGTTAACAATAAAATCCAGGCTTTTCTGCCTCCAATGGAGAACCTGGTTAGGAAGGTCTCCAATCTAGTCGAATCTCTAAACCATTCTCTGGCGAAGACTAACACTCCGACCAAAACCAACAATAAACGTAAGCCACTAGGCTCGAATAAGAGAGCTGGTTCTGCGAGGTCCCTCGCAGCTATGAAACTTGCCAAGAAAGACTCGATTTGGGATGCTGCCAATTCCGAACGCTTTGAGGGAAATCAATACTTTCTACGTGGGCAAATGTACCTGTCTGTTGGAACAGGAGGCGGAAAGAGTGACTCTGCCGCCTCCGGTTCCGACTAGACGGTGGGCGTTCCACTCCGGTTAAATCATCGCAACGGGATGTACTCGTCAGCTTTTTCACTGAATATCCTTCAGTGGAATTCGGGATGTGCTTCTGCACTTAGACTTTTATCTGGTAGATATGCAGATGTTATAGTCCTTCAGGAGACGCAGTCTCTCCGTCTTCCCCAGTACATTACTCTATTTTTTCCCAAGCATATTTCCTCACACTTCACTCCGTATATAACTCCGCCTCACTTATCTTCGTCTTAAGGTTTTTTAACCATAGTAAAATGCTTATTAAAGTCCTCCCTCTTATTGAACAACTCATATTCAGTCATTTCTTGTTTAGTTATAGCACTTGTCAAGAACTGTAAAGGCATCAGCATAACTGGTGTCTACATCCGGCCGAGAGAGATATACCGAATGGACAGTATTTTAGGTAGCGACTACGACATGTTACTAGGTTACTTCAATGATAGAACTGGTCGTTGGATTGATGCAGCACTCCGCAGAGCCAGGAACGATTATCCTATACACAAACCACCGACCCCTATCATTCATTGCTGTACAACAAACTCTCTCCTCGATCTTTTACTGCTACATAGGACATGGTAATTAAAATCCATCTGCACCAAGCAGTCGCGTCAACAACTGGCTACCTCTCATGACCTTATTCGCTGGCGGCTTGAGAAACATACGTTGCTTAGAAGAAGGTTTCACTTTGATCCTTTTAGAGTTGCCTTCTTTCAGGCAGCCATACAACTCTAGCCCAGGATATGGAATTAGAGTCTGACCGAATTTAATTCCTACCTCTCTTCGCAAGCTACCGGGATCCTTTCGACTACCTATAGAGGTCGCATTTACAGTCCTCCTCCAACAAAACTCAAAGTCCTAGCAAAAATGCTACACCTTCCTAATCTCTCTGCTCCCATCATACAGGTTCTCTCGAATAAATACTGGAGTTCTAGATATATGTTCCAGCTGAGCAGGGAAAAGCCGAGCCTTGCTCACCTTAACCCCTCTCAGTCTTCCTTTCAAAATATATTCAAGAAAGATAAGTTTGTCTGCTAGAAGGAAAGGGCGGTGGGTTGGATTGGAAGCATTGGCCTTGACAGAGTTTTGGTAGAGTCACTATTCATATATAACTATGGAGCCACTCAATTTCCCCAATGAATCCTGTATGGGGGTGACTTCATGAGCAGGCATCTATCTGTTACGGATATACTCAACTCCTGGGACCCACTTCCGGGCAATTCTGAAACCGTCGCTCCACTCTCCTCTCTGGTTTGCCAGCTTGACATCCGATCAAAGAAGATAAGGGGTCGTCACAATGCTGTTAGCCACACCATCCGATATTGCTGGCATCAACATTAGCCGTAGAATATTGTTATCTAAGCATAATCCGGTCACATGTCCCAAAGACCTGAGCCCATTTCGATCTACGAAAAAGCGCCTGCGCGTAGAATCCGGATCCATCTAAGTAGGAGTAATTTAATCCCACTGAGTTTTCATGGGTTTGCCAAAAGTCGCTCGATACATTCAGCAATTGGTGAAGTGCATCAGCTTTGTCAGGATAACAGTCATCAGCTTGCTGTGGCTGTCTTTCTTTACCTTTCTGCTGCATTTGACCGGATCTCCATTCCCTTCGTTATCTCCTCTCTCTTTGGTCCCGTGCTTTGCCAGCGAGAATTGTTAACAAGATGGAGATTTTGCTGTACACCAAGCCGTTCTACTATGAAGACGACCCTAATGCTCGTCAGTTCTACCCTATTACAGGTGTGCCTCAAGATTCCCTGCTTTTTCCTATCTTATATCTTGCTGCCTCGACTGTTCTCTTCAAAGCATTTAAACGTGATCAACATCTAGTGATATAGGCTGATGATACCACGGTCATGTTTTCTGTACGCAGGTTTAAAAATGTAGTCTAGGACATCAGCCGTTCCTTTTTAAGATTAGAAGACCAGCTATCCACATCCAATTTTGTTTTAAACTTCAACAAATCTCAGGTGGAAACCCTTGTGACAAGAAAGAAGCATAATATACTAGCACTCTCTGCACTCTCCTTTATTTTGCAGCCTCAACCACTCCGCATCTTCACGGGTAGAGTAAAATATCTGGGTTTACCGCTACGGTGAATTGGACGGCAAAAGCTGATCTGGATAGACTTAAACGTATACTGAAGAGAGCTATGTGGGCTCTGAAACGAGCGATTAGTTTTCTTCTCTAGAATACGTCCCTTAAAGCAAAGACTAAGGTTTCTTAAGCTCCTAATCTCCCATTTACCGATCATAGCCCGCCTTGACAGGACTCTTAGGGGGAGAGAGACCCTGAATGGTTCAGTCGGAAGGCGGCGCGCTGGTGATGCCGGGGACTCAGATCCATCTGGATCTGAGGCCGTAATAGTTGATGAAGTAGAAAGAATATGGAAGTAACTTGTCAATAAAATAGTGTTCATGTTTTCTTGACTCTAATTGTGTTCTTGCTTATTTATGATAATTGGATGGTTATCGGTTGTTTTGTTAAAAAAATCTTATTATTATAAAACAAAATTAATAACAAATCTGCACAAAATTGTCAATCGTGGTCAAACACTTGACAATTGAAAGCATGGATACAATAGATATCATGTAAAGAACGTTATTTTCATATTTGCATATTAAAGAAATATTAACTATATATTAAATATACAAGTTCAATATTAAATATATATATTAAATTATTGATAGTCACACAAAATTGTCTGACGTCATTGCTGTAAATTGTAGATGTTAATAACTGATTAATGATGCTATTTAACGCACACTTGCAAATATTACCAGTGATTTGTTAAAATGCAATTTGCTATCAATATATATTAAAATGAAAATAAATGAAGACATTCCATAAATACGAAAATTTTTATATTATTAGGACAAGAACAATATTATTAGGATGTTTAATTAAATCATTATAAAATGCATTATTTGAGAAAACTGCTTCGAAGTTGATACATATCGATATATTGCCGTAGAATAGTGTGACATTATATGAATGTATGTTCAACATTTGTAATTAAGAGATCACAACCAAGTTCAGGCACTTTGCACGGTCGAAGGTTGTCGCAATGACGTTTATCCATAGGGACCTGATTTCATAATTTTAGAACGGGTAACACATATTGTAAACTATTTGTTATTGAGAAATCTAGAATTAGTTTACCATCTAACTATATTTTGGTAGATTACTCACAATCATAATTTAGTTCTACCGAATTTGATAACATAGCACTTCCTTCTGATGACTTTTAATCCTTATTCTGATATAATGTCTGTTATTTATTAGTCGATTCATTAAAAATTAATTTTTATTTAAATCATATTAAATATTAACAATTATTTATTTACTTTGACAACGAGAACCGTCCGGCATCTGACATTTGGACGGCGGGCGAATTGAGTATTGTTGCAGCTTGGCAGAGACAGAATAACGACGTTGGCGATGAATTCAGTATAGCTGCCCTTTGTGGACGACATTCTTGTGAGCGCAGTCAATCAGCGACGAGTTGGGACTTCCAATTCTGGAAGGGAAGTCATAACTCGTCGGTGACCTCAATTTCTACTTTTAAAATATATTACTCCTGCATAATATTTTGTTGATTTAACAATTATTTATTATTTTTAATTATATATTATTTAATTATTAAATTTTGATTTAGCATTATTATTGATTTTATAATTATATTAAATACTTAGACTTAGTTAGCTGATTTGATTCGTTTAAAATGATCATATGAAATATCAAGTTTCTCAGTTAAACTTGTCACGGTTACAATCTAAATCGTCAGGTTTTATTTAATCTCGTCAGTTAAGCAATCATTAAATAGTCATTTTTATTTTGTATTTGAACTCGCCACCTTTGCATTCAGTTTTATAACTTTAAGATTTAATCACGATATGATTGAAATCAAGAACATTCTTTTGGAATTCAATCTCGTCATTATTGCTCTTGTGATCTTCTCTTTTATATTTAGCAGTAACGTCACTGATAAATTTATCCTCGCCATTTTTATCCAATTTCGTCACATTTGCAAAGATCTTTAACTTCGAATAAATGCGACGAAATAGAATTAGCCTTCCATGTAAGGGCGACGAGATAGAAATTCACGTAAAAGCGATGAGATAGAATTCGTTTTCTACGTAAAGGCGACGAGATATAAATCAAACGTGACACGATTAAATTTAAAAGTGACTCAATTAAAATGCGAACATGGGGAGTAAATTAATAAAGGCATGATAAATTGATAAATGTTGGAAAATGTAAAATTGTCAAGGACAATTGCCCATGACAGTTCATTCTTGATAAACACAACGAATTTCCGAATGTTTCCATCTGATACCTGGAGCTGGATACTATCCCGTTTGAAATGAGTTAATATTTCAAGAAAACAATTTGATTTTATTTGAAGAGATTGTCAGATGTTAGTGAGATATTTGTTTGTGTTAAATATGTGTGCAATTCAGGGGGGGCACTTTTGTAAAACACAAGTAAACAAATTTACAAAATATATCTTAAGATCTTGAGAAAGTTTAGTCTTGAAATTTTAAAGTTGAGTAACATTGTTTAATTAAATTTAATTATTTATTAATTTGTAAATTTTCGGTCCTATATCGAATTTTTGTTGCTTCTCTTTTATTTTTGTGCTAAACTATTTACTCTAATCATATTTGATTTTAATGATAACTAAACAATACATGCAAACAGTATTTCAATAGTTTATCTCGTTTTATTAAAGATTAATTTAGTTAATTTAGAGTCTCTACACACTTAGCGTTTGTGATGTAATGCCTCCTCTGCTTACAACGGTGCCTTTTGTCAACGATTAAGTTTGCTTATTTGAAAATTCGAAAAAGAATTCGAGCTATATATAAAGTACAATAATATCAATTATATATATGCAATATGTATATGTAAATATGTAATAGATTGTAGTCGATCGACAACTGGCTTTCACACTGATGAGGTCCAATAAGATCAAAACCGGTCTGAAAGATGACTAACATCACTAGAATATTTTGCAACAGCAGGTTCTGTGCATTGCTATTCTCCTATCTAGTAGCAGCGTTTTGAATGAAGAGTTAATCTAAAATATAGAAAGTATTATCATCTAGATGATTATTGTGGTGTCGGTAGTTTGCTTTATTCTTTATAGAAAATATAGAAAGTATCAATATAGTTGATTGATCTCGACAGGATAGAAAGAATAGCAATGGATAAGACATTTTAGGCATAAGCGAAAGCATGATTTGATTATTCCGTAGTATAGAATAAAAGACTGGTTATCTATGCTAGGACAATAGCTGTAGTAGATTAAGCTGTGGCGGATAGATGCTCTAACCACGGGGAATCTGCTGTATATATGTGATAGATTCTAGTCGATCGACAACTGGCTTTCACACTGATGAGATCCAATAATATCGAAACCGGTCTGAAAGATGACTAACATAAGATTACTAACAAAAGATCCTGACTAGAATCTTTTGCAAGGAGCAGGTTCTCTGTATGGCTATTCTTCTATCTAGTAGCACCGTTTTGGATGAAGAGTTAATCGGTTTTTTAATCTTCATATATATAGACAAAGGCACATCAGTCTGATCAGGCAAAATTATCAAAGATTTACCAAGGAATAAGCGACTTTCATGTGATGATAATATTAAAAGCACAAAATGTGATGACAAAATATGTACTAACTGTCAAGATATGGTATTAACAAACCGAATTACTAGCAGTACAACAATCCTTGAATTTCAGGTGCGAGGAAATTACAATTGTAAATCAAAGAATGTGGTATATCTGAACATCTGCACTACGTGCAAGGCCCAATAATTAGGTAAAACAAGTGCGAGCTATCATATTAGAGCAAATAATCCAAGAAAAGACGTACGACAGAAACTCGAAGGATCAGATGGGGTCATATCGCATGTAATATCATATGATGACCATATAATGAAAACTGCCATCATTGACGGCCCGATATCAGACACATCTAAAAGAAAAGCGAACGAAAAATTCTAAACTAATGACTGACCTGTCCTTTAACAGTGACATTAATTCTTTTACAAAAATGTTAAAGGTATTTATTGTCTGTTGTATGATTCTTCCAGATTTTTGTTATATATACGATAGCAACTAAGGAATTGTTAAAATTTGGACTGAGGAAGATCATAAGCTCGAAAGGTTTAAACAAATTAAATAAATAAATTAAAATTGCCTTTTCCGGTTTATTAATTTAATTTAAAAACCCTGTAAGTATATTTATAATTTATTCACATATATTATTTTTAATAAAAATCAGAAAATAAAAGAAATTAATCATATTGTGTGGGTGCCTACCTCATACAGGAGTGGTGACATTTATCTGTAACTGCTGGTTTTACCGGAATATTATTTTTGTAGCAACTTTGAGCAATCGGGCATTGCATGCATCACAAATAATCCGACGAACTGCACATAAATAGAACATACTAGATTAAACATTTGTTAAATTACATCAATAGCGTTCGTTAAATATTTCCAACCAAAATTTTCACAGCAAAATTCATATATTGAATTAATTTTAATGACTTCGCTAATATTTTGCATTATAAAATACGGTATAAAACGTTTTACAATGAAAATTAACCGTTAAAACGAAAATCATTACACTTAAGTTATAATTGAAATATTTATAACTCTATAAAATTATATTGAAATATAATTTTGCATTGAAATGCATTTTCAATTATTTTGAAATGTTTATAACTCTTAACTTTTTTACACATTGATAGGCATTTACAAAGAATGCTGCTAAGCGCATTTATCCATCTTAGAGCAAGACAATATCATACATTCCATACACTGTATTATTTAAAGTCAATTAAAAGTATTACTTTATGTATGTAGATAGCGGACAATTTGCTGCGCCATATCGCTTAAAATTTGACAACATTTTTTACAGGTATTTAAAAAAGAGGGGGAGTAGAATGCAATTGGTTAGATTACGCTGTTTGTATTTGCTGGGTCATAATAACGATTTTTTAAATAAGTGTTCTAACAACAAAAGAATTGATTATCATATTTGAAAATTAAATTCAAAAACATAGGAAGTTGATATTTTATATTTTGCTACATTTCATTATTACTGTATTTGCATTTACTTTCTGCCTTATGCCATTATATTACACTACTTTTGATTAACCAAAATTACCAAATTCAAAACGGAAATTGAAGGTTCGTTGTTAATTAAACCACAAAAACAATACAACGCAAGATTAGTGTTTACATCTA
Source organism: Pomphorhynchus laevis (assembly GCA_012934845.2). Taxonomy (NCBI): domain Eukaryota; kingdom Metazoa; phylum Acanthocephala; class Palaeacanthocephala; order Echinorhynchida; family Pomphorhynchidae; genus Pomphorhynchus; species Pomphorhynchus laevis. Next base: position 118,072 of record WNNJ02001200.1, on the reverse strand, counting down.
ATTCGATAAAATGCATAATTTAATTATCGTTCCTTCTTTAAATGCCAAGTTAACCTTTCTTCGTAAAATTGGATTACCAACTGGGGGCAGTGCAAATTTGCGACTCTCGCTGGTACTAAATCAACCTGACTGGAGTTCTTCCTAAAACATAAATCAGATCAGGTAACTGAGTCCACGTATATAAAATATATTCATAAAAACGTAATTTTATTCAATAAAATGAACAATATGACTTCTTACTATATACTTTTTCAATTTTAAAAAGAAACTAAGAAGGCAGTTTTATTTTTAGAAAAATAAAGCTTTTTACATATTTTAGAAACCACAGCTGCAATCTTTAAATGCAAAGCAAAGAATAAATTTTATTTTTTTTTACCTGAAGATGCCATCGGTAGCTTCTAAACAACGGTAAATGGCGCTATTTTTAAAATTTTAATTGTCTTCTTGGGCGCCTTTTAATACTAAATACAATATGCTATGAATAGAATAGATAACTTAAATATAGACTTTTGTTATATCTGGTTGTTGATTATTTCAAAATACTGAAAAAAAGCTTTATTTGTATAAAATACAACTGTCTTCTTGGGATTTTTTAAATATTAAATGCAATTTGCTATAAATGTAATAGATATATTGAAATATACTTTATTGGATTTTAACCCTGTCATCTAAGTGTCAGAGAATTGAAGTTGCATGCTGAATATGATACTGTACATTTGCTATAAATATATTTATTTGCCGAACATGATGAGCATATTTTATAATCTTTATTTTAAACTTAGTTGATTGAATTATGTACGAAACAATTAACAAATATGGCTTTAAGAATTATATCTTTCAATAGCTGATGAAATCCCTCTCATAATCGATGTTTGCACTGTAGATAATATCAGCTATCGAAACTGTTGACAAATATCTGATTTATTTGACAATCAAATTTGTTCTTCTTCTACGTTCCTTTAATTTAGCAGGGTAAACTATCTACTTTTTAATCAGTCGCCTGATTATATTTTTTAACTTTAATTTAGTTTGAAGAGTGAAGTGTAAGGAATGGGATGTTGCATTTGTGTAGCGTTTACGCTTACACATCAAGCATGTCAAATAGCTACATAGTTTGCAACAGTTGAACGGTGCCTTTAATGGCTGAGATTCGCAGCGCAATCGTACACATATACGACAGTTTATTTAGTTTGGAGAGTGAAGTGTAAGGAATGGGCAGTATCTATAAACGTTTAATAGTTTTTCGTTGTACATGGGTTTAAAAACAAGCTTCATACATGTCTGCTACATGAAGTCATAGAAAAATGTGTAGTGTACAAGTAACGTCGGAGCTATCAAACGATAGCAACAATTTTGCCTGTGTTCATTCAAAAATCAACGATAATCCTACGAAAAAAGATGAATTAAAAGGTAAATCTAACTACGGATTCAAGTAACAAGGTTAGTAATTTTTCTATGGTTTTAGGTGATGGGGAGGTGCTTCCCCCATTCCTAAATAATAGAATTTGCTGATAATTAAAGTTAAGAAACTGATTGAAATACACGATCACTACAATAAATTTTTGAGATCCTTCACAAAACAGTTTCAAAACAGGGTTCTATTTAACTCTATTAGATAGAGGAAAAATAGGGGAAATGAAAATACTGCCCAGGGGCAAGTACCTTCCATGGAGGGGGCTAGTGGCGGGAAGGGCAACCTTCCTGCACCTAGCTCTGTCTAGGTAGGCAATCCCCCATCCAACTAATCCATCACAATGCAGTGCACTCGTGAGCCTTTTTCACTAAATATCCGTCAGTGGAATTCGGGAGGTGTTTCTGCCGTTAGACTTTTATCCGGTAGAGATGCAGATGTTATAGTCCTTCAGAAGACGCGGTCTATCCGCGTCTGCGGATGTGAAGATCTCTTTTGTCTCCAATGACCAGGCCGCAAACTACATAGAGTACTTCTCCGCTAATTTAGCTGAATATGGTGAAATCTCATCCAAGTCTATCCTGGCCTCACTGAAAGTTTCAAATCTTCACTGTTTAATGGAAGAAGATATACGTTCTTTTATGGCTAAATTCTTAGCTGAATATGGTGAAATCTCATCCAAGTCTATCCTGGCCTCACTGAAAGTTTCAAATATTCCCTGCTTAATGGAAGAAGATGTACGTTCTTTTATGGCTAAATTTAAGGTCACCAATCTGAGGTCAATCCAGGGTAGGGATGGAAACCCTATCCCGGTTGGCTTTTGCAATGCTCCCGTAAATATTGCTGAGTCCTTGTCAAATTCTGCGTCGAATCGCTTTATGAGTTTCAATATTAAATTCACGATCACAGAGAGGGATGATCTGACCTATCCCCACTGCAGTCGGTGTCAAATATGTGGACACTGGACCTTCAGCTGCAGTGGGACCCATTCGTGTGGGGTCTGTAGTTCCACCAGTTGTCCTTCTCTTACAACTAACGATCGCTGCAAGCCCCCTTCATGCTCGAATTGCGAAGGTGCAATCCTGCTTGGAGCAGGAAATGCTCTCTATTCAAAGAATATAGAAAGTTATTCTTGTTGAAACCGCCCAAGTCCTTCGCGTTCGCTGCATCTCCACGTATGGATGACGCTGGCATTCTACGAATTATCGACATAAAGACTACGAATGCTCTTCGGCAGATGGAAGAGTTAGTATGCTCTATCCTAACTCTTATCGGGACTAATCATGTGCTTCCTGTTTCCTCGGTTTCGGAGTCGAAAAACAGAGCTCATCGTCTCTCGTTTACCCAGCATAGTCCACGCCGATTGAATTCTTCGGGGGGGGGGTGAAAGACCCCGGGTGGTTCAGTCGGAAGGCGGCGTGTTGGATCGGTTGGGTGCTCAGATCCCCCTGGATTTGATGCCGTGAACATGGATGAAGACTTACACATGCTGTCTTGTTGATTTCTTTTGTCTGTATTATAACTGACCTGACATTTATTTATTCTTTCATCATGTATTATTTGTTATTAAGAAAATCTTTATTATTGTTACATGAAGTAAATAAAAAAAATTATTACAAATTTTAGAAAGCTACTGCTTCCATCATCAGGTACAAAACAAAACTAGTATTTTTTGGTTTCATTTTGTACCTGATGATAAAATCAGTAGCTTTTGAACATTCGTAATAAAAAAATATTTACTTCACTCTCTGAATTAAATAATCGATCAGTGTGGATGAATAATCTGTTTATAATGATTTTAACTTTTAACCAATTGTAAAGTTTCATATTAAATAATAAATCGTTTTTAAAGAGAGATACTATCATCATATGTTTTACTAATCAGCAAGCCAATTATTTATAGTAATTTTGCGATTACTAAAAGTAATTGCATACAATGTAGTATTTAAAGTCGGTTAAAAGTATCATGTAATTCTTCCGAACTTGTACTAATTAAATCAGCTAACTGAGTCTACGTATTGTTATATAATTATAAAATAAACAAAACATAATAATGCTAAATCAAAATTTAATAATTAAATAATAAAATAAATAATTGTTTTTAGATTTTCTATAATTTAAATCAAGTTAAAAAATAAAAATAAAAATAAAAATAAAAAATAAAATTTAAAATAAACGTCATTTTTATGAATTGACTAATAAATAACAGACGTTGTATCATAATAAGAATTAGAGGTCATCAGGAGGAACTGCTATGCTATCAGGTTTCGGCCCCTAACTCCTCTACCCAACATAGCAGCGGGGCCAAATACATGCTAATGATGTATTTCCTCTGAAATAACTATCTAGTATCTTATTCTAATGCAAAGTATATTATTTATTATCCATCCATAAAAATTTGCCACTTAAGAGTTTAAATTTATTCTTTATATTATTGTGTTGATTTATATATTTTACTGTTTTCTGCTTGATGTTATTTTTATAGTAACCTAGTTTAAAATATGTATCTATTAAATTATTTAAATGATTTTGAAGAATGCCAATATCATTACATATTGTTGCAATTCTTAAAAAATTTAAAATTTCATTATTTAATGTATTATATTTTATATTATATGGTATGCATGAATGCTCATGCAAAAATATGTTTCTTGTAAATTTAAATATGTCATCTTTACGATATAAATTAATAGTAGTTTTAGTTAATGTTAATTTAATGTTAACTAGGCAAATGTAGCTACAAACGTCGTATCCTTTATTTTAACCCACGATGAACAATTATATACCAGATAATCACAATGCACGAGTTTGACGTAAAAATTAAAACTGAAAACTATTAGCACATTAGTTACATAACAAAAATTCGTTCTTAAAATATCCGATTTTAGAAAATGACGATTTAATCAATTTGACAAAATCGAATAAGGAAGTAAGGAAAATTTTTTACGGTTAAATAAGTTAGCAAACGTTTCATTTTAAAGTAAACAAGCGAAATTTGTATAGATAAATTAGCAATGCTAAATGAGTTCCCAAAGAAACAAGAATGAATAATATATTGATTGAATCAAAGATAAATTAATACATATAGTTGATGCAATGATAAATGCTATAACTATTGAGTGGATTTGGTAAAATTGGGATTCATCGATGACCGCAAATCACGATCATTAAGAAACCATCGGGATACGTGATCTTAGTAGATAGTAGAATTGCTACCGTACACAAATAGCACTAGCTATATTGTTTTTTACTCATAAAGTAACATATTATTAGTCATTTTCCGCATTGGTGGAAATCATTATAGTCTTTGATAATCTAAATAATGATAAAGCTCTATTGCATACAACATTTAATGATCGAAAATGATCAGAGGACGCGCAGAATCGCAGAAAATCAATACACCTAGTAGCATTAAAATTGGCTTTACCACTTCATTAGAAAAAGGATTTCACCAGAGGCATCGGTTGCACCGAGGATTTTTTCTGGGACACATCCTCGCTCGAATGCTTTGCTATTAAATATGTCTAATTTCTGAGTTTCATCGTCAATAGAACCCACTTTTTGTTTGGCCTGCTTAATCTTTAAATTTGCTTCAAACGTAGCAATAAGATCAGGGCAGTCCAGATTTGCTTCCGGTTCCCATGTATTATCAGAACTAAATACAAGAACAACAATCTAGACAGTACAATGTGTAATAAGATTGAAAAACATTGTTTTGATAAAATTAAAATAATACGATAATTGCATAATGATCAACTTCAATGTGTAGACAACATGAAGGAAACACACACATTGTCTACTATTAATTACGTTTTAATATTACAATTGTAAAACTTAAATTAAAAATCAATTACTATAAAGTGAATTGTGGACAGTTAAAATTCATTACAGAATGTATATTCATAACTACAAATTTATAATAGAGGTCAATGAGAAAATTGAAGGAGAATTTGTACTATAATCAAGTTCCCTCTACTTACTTCTCTAAGGATCAATAAATTAGAGATTTGATTTAACCAGGACTGTCTATTACAGATATCAGCTTCTCTCTATGCATAGTGAATTTTATGTTTTTACACTGCAAGACGGCGTACCGTTTCGGTTTTGAGAATCCTTATCAGTTGCAGCACATACAATGCACACAAATGAAAGACACTTTATAGATAAAAGCAGAATAAAATCATATATGCTATTTGCATGACGTAGCCTGCGCTTATGAAGTCAATACAATAAAGTGAATTTAATTGTCCTTCATAATTTATTATACTGGTCATTTAATGATCATGTTGATGTCTATTATACTGAAAAGAATTCACTGCATTGACTTCGAAAGCGCAAGTAGCATACAGTGAATTCGTTCTGATTTTATCTATAAATAGTGTTTTTAATTTGTATGCATTGTATGTGCTGCAGCTGATGAGGATTCTCAAAGCCGAAACGGTATGCCGTCTTGCAGTGTAGAAACATGAAATTCTCTATGCATAGAGATAAGCAAATAGGTGTAATAGACAGTACTGGTTGAATCAAATCTCTAATTTATTTGTTGATCTTCCGAGGATCCCAGGCGGCAATGCTTCCTTTGGTATATATATTTAATATATATAATATAAATCAGGTTATAGCTTGGTTATCTATTCTATATATTAAATATTACAGAGAATCTTCAAATGACCGCAGGCAGCAGTTCTGCATAAGTAAGATTCGGCAATATATTTCAATAAAAATATAGAATGTCACCGGCATTTTGTTGTTTAGTAAAGACGAAACGTTTCGGATCTTAAGCCTTCGCCTAGAGGGTAGTTAAACCCTCTAGTTAGGCCCAGTGGATACAGGATTGCCCTTATTATCTCCATCAATAACATAGGAACCACTTAACCCTTCCTTGCAGCGGTCATTTTCATCATATCCCTTTCTTTGAAAGCCGATTGTATAGTCAATTGTATAGTCAATTGTATTTTGTGTTTAATATACAATTATTTTAAACATAACGATTCATGAATCGTTTCAACGATTCATTCAACCCGTATGCTTATTGTGAATAGTTTAATTGCATAAATACAAAAAGCAAAAATATCTATTTTCACTGGAGCAAATGAACAATGTACAAGTAATGTCGGAGCTTTCAAACGATAGCAGCAAAAATCATTCAAAAATCAACGATATTCCTACAAAAAAAGACAAATTAAAGGTAAATCTAACTACAGATTCAAGTAACAAGGTTAGTAATTTTTTTATGGTATCAGGTGATGGGGAGGTGCTTCCCCCATTCCTAAATTAAAGAATTTGCTAATAATTAAAGTTAAGAAACCGACTGAAAAACACGATCTCTACAACAAATTTTTGAGATCCTTCACCAAACAGTTTCAGAACAGGGTTCTATTTAACTCTGTTAGGTTACACCCTGCGGAGGTGAAGATCTCTTTTGTCTCGAATGACCTTGCCGCAAACTACATGGAGTACTTCTCCGCCAATTTAGCTGAATATGGTGAAATTTCATCCAAGCCTATCCTAGCATCGCTAAAAGTTTCAAATCTTCCCTGTTCAATGAAAGAAGAAGATGTACGTTCTTTTATGGCTAAATTTAAGGTCACCAATCTGAGGTCAATCCAGGGTAGGGATGGAAAGCCTATCCCGGTTGGTTTTGCAATGCTCCCGTAAATATTGCTGAGTCCTTGTCTAATTCTGCGTCGAATCGCTTTATGAGTTTCAATATTAAATTCACGATCACAGAGAGGGATGATCTGACCTATCCCCACTGCAGCCGGTGTCACAAATGGGGACACTGGGCCTCCAGCTGCAGTGGGACCCTTTCGTGTGGGGTCTGTAGCTCTACCAGCTGTCCTTCTCTTACAACTATCGATCGCTGCGAGGCCCCCCTTTCCTACTCGAATTGCGGGGGTGCCATCCTGCTTGGAGCAGGAAATGCTCTCTATTCAAAGAATATAGACAATTATTCTTGTTGAAACCGCCCAATCCGGCCAAGTCCTTCGCGGTCGCTGCAGCTCCACGTATGGATGACGCTGACATTCTACGGATTATCGACTTAAAGACTTTGAATGCTCTTCGGCAGATGGAGGAGTTAGTACGCTCTATCCTAACCGTTATCGGGACTAATCCTGTGCTTCCTGTTTCCTCGGTTCCGGAGTCGAAAAAGAGAGGGGCTTCAGCTCATGCCGTTCCCCCGCTCAAGATTGGGAAGCTAATCCAACAGAAGACTAATAGGGGAAATGAAGATACTGCCCAGGGGCAAGTACCTTCCTTGGAGGGGGCTAGTGGTGGGAAGGGCAACCTTCCTGCACCTAGCTTTGTCTAGGTAGGCAATCCCCCATCCAACTAATCCATCACAATGCAGAGTACTCGTGAGCCTTTTTCACTGAATATCCTTCAGTGGAACTCGGGAGGTGCTTCCGCCCTTAGACTTCTATCTGGTAGAGATGCAGATGTTATAGTCCTTTAGGAGACGCGGTCTATCCGTCTCCCCCAGGACATTACTCGATTTATCCCAAAGCATATTTGTTCCCACTATACTCCGTACAAAACCTCACCACACTCCTCTTCATCTCAAGGACTCTTGACCTTAGTTAAGTGCTCCTTAAGGTCCTCCCTCCTATTAAACTACTCATGTCCAGCCCTTTCTTGTTTAGTAGTTTCACTCAGTAAGAACGGTAAACGCATAAGTCTAGCCAATGTCTACATCCGTCCAGGGGAAATTCACAAGAACCGTGACCTCCTGGATAGTATTATTGACAGCGGTTATGACATGTTACTTGGAGATTTCAACGACAGAACTGGTCGTTGGATCAATGCAGCACTTCGCAGAGCTAGGAATGGTTATCTTATTCACAAACCCCCGTCACCTACCTTTCATTGCACATCAACAAATTCTATCCTCGACATTTTACTGCTTCACTCGAGGTGGTTGTTAAAACCTTCTGCACGGAGCAGTCGCGCCAGCAATTGTCCACCTCTCATGACCTAATTCGTTGGAGGATTGAGGAAGATATGTTGCTTCGAAGGAGGTTTCACTTTGATCCGATCAGAGTGGCCCTCTTTCAAGCGGCTATCCAACTCTTTCCCTTAATAGGAAATGAGAGTTTGACCAAATTTAATACCTACCTCTTTTCGCAAGCTACCGCGATTCTATCGACTACCTATAAAGGTCGTATATACAATCCCACTCCGACAAAACTCAAGGTCCTAGCAAAATTACTGAACCTCCCTAATCTCTCTGCTTCCGCCAAACAGGCCCTCTCGAATGAATACTGGAGCACTAGATATTGGTTCTAGCTGAGTAGGGATAGGACGAGTATCGCTCGCCTTAATCCTTCTCAGTCTTCCTTTTGGAAGATTTTCAAGAAGGAGAAGTTTGTTTGCTGGAAGGATAGAGCATTGCGTTGGATAGGGAATGTAGGCCTTGATAAAGTTTTAGAGGAGTCACTGGCCCTACACAACTATGGAGCCACTCTATCACCTCAACCAATCCCGCCTTGGTGTAACTTCAGGAGTAGGGATCTATCTGTTACGGATATCCTTAACTCCTGGGGTCCACTCCCGGGCATCTCCAAATCCGTCGTTCCACTTTCCTCTCGGGTCTGTCAGCTTTTGACAGCTGATCAGAGAAGAGAGGTGGCCGTCACAATGCTTTTAGCCTCCCCATCCGATGTAGCAGGCATCAATATTAGTAAGCGTGTTTTTATTCCTAAGAAAAAATCCTGCTCATGCCCTAAAGATCTGCGACCCATTTCGATTCAAAATGCCCTCGTGTCGATTTACGAAAAAGCGCTTGCGCGTAAAATCCGCGACCATTTAAGTAGGCGTAATTTGATCCCTCCAGGTTTTCATGGGTTCGTCAAAGTCGCTCGGTCCATTCAGCAGTAGGTGAAGTGGAGCAGTTTTGTCGGGATAATAGCCATCGTCTAGTTGTGGCTGTTTTCCTTGACTTTTCTGCTGCATTTGACCGCATCTCCATTCCTTTTGTGATCTCTTCTCTCAGGTCCCTCGGGTTGCCTGCGAGAATTGTGAACAGAGTGGAGATCCTGTTGTTTACCAAGCGATTTTACTATGAAGACGACCCTGATGCGCGTCAGTTCTACCCTATTACGGGTGTACCTCAAGGATCCCCACTTTCTCCTATCTTATATCTTGCTTCCTCTATTAAACTATTCAAAATATTTAAACGCGAACAACGTCTTGTGGTGTACGCTGATGACACCACAGCACTGTTCACTGGACACAGGTGTAAAGACGTAGTCTATGACATCAGCCGTTTCTTTTTAAGATTAAAAGATCAGTTACCCATATCCAATCTTATTTTAAACTCAGCTAAATCGCAGGTGGTCGTCTTTCATGGCACACCTGCTACATAGCAAAAACTTAAGAGATTAGCACTCTCTGCGCTCTCCTCCATATTTGCCTCTGAACCACTTCCCACCTTCACAAGTCGAGTAAAATACCTGGGGTTCACCGTTACGGTGAACTGGTCGGCGAAAGCTGACTGGATAGACTCAAACGTATCCTGAAGAAAGCTAGGTGGGCCCTGAAACGGGCTCAGCATCTGTCATTGAAAGGGAAAACCCAGGTGCGCCTTTGGGGTACCTGGGCTATCTCGGGACTTGTCTTCTTCCCAAGAGGACGTCCCCCCAGAGCAAAGGCTAAAGTTTCGTAAGCTCCTCGTCTCTCGTTTACCCAGCATAGTCCGCGCCGATTGGATTCTTCGGGGGGTGAAAGACCCCGGGTGGTTCAGTCGGAAGGCGGCGTGTTGGATCGGTTGGGGGGCTCAGATCCCCTGGACCTGAGGCCATAGAAGAAGAAAAGAGTTAGAAGACTGAAGAGTTACTGACTTTCTATTGTTGTGTCTGATCTGGTTTATTGCATGTTTCTTTTTCTTTTTTTTTGTGTAGTTAAGAAAGTCTTTATTTATTTAAAAATATCTAGCAATTACCGTTTACTCTATCGTGGGTTAATTAGCAAATAAAAACAGTTAATAAAAATCATATATACCTGTATTATTAAAAAACCGAAAATAATATTTTTGGTATTTATGAATAGAATGCCATACTAATTCTTTTAGATATTGAAAAAATTTCATTCGGGGACGATACATAGTCTAGGGTGTTAATTGTTCATTAGCAAATATAATTATTAAAAATAATGCAAAGATGAATATTAATTATTGTGGCGCGGCCAGCGCGCCACCCATGCCAGATGCGCCACCCCATTGATTTTTATGATTTTAACCGGGTGAGTAATTTTTCATAGAAAAATGTTCCTCTTGAAGAATCGAACCCGTGAATGTCAAACTCGAGATTTAAAGCATGACCATTAAACTAAGCATCTATGACAAAATAATAAATGTTATATAAAATTATAATCTGATAAATATATAATTTTTTTACAGATCCCCCTATGGTATCAGTAATTGCGAATGAACAAGAGTATAAGAACATCAAATTACTTTTAGAAGGAAAAACGAGCCAAGTGTATCTTTCGAAAGACATCAAAAAACGGTTGAAAAAGAAAAGCGAAAATTTTATCATTATAAACGGTTATATTTACTTGAAGGATGAACATGAAGGATTACATAAGCGAGCATTCCATAAAGATCAAACTGATATTATGGTACTCGAAGCAAAAAGGATTCATAAAGATAAGCACTATGGAATGAATAGGTTTGAAGACCTCTGTAATGAACTTTTCTTTAGAATACCTCGAATTATTCTTAGAAAGGTGGTTGAGGAATGTGTGACATGTTCTCAATCACAGCCTTTAAAGACAAAAGAAAAGGCTGTTCATATAACAGCCAAACGACCTTTAGAAAGATTACAAATTGATTTGGTTGATATGAGACAGTATAAACATTCCAATAATGGGTTTGCTTGGATGCTTACTGTTATAGATGTTTATTCTAAGTTTGCTTGGGTGTATCCTTTGTATACTAAGACGGGAAAGGAGGTTGCAGAAAATCTAGAAACACTTTTTACGACTTTTACAGGACCTCCACAAATTCTTCAGTGTGATAATGGAAAGGAGTTTCTCAACAAGGAAATGGACAAACTTGTAAGTGATTTTAAAATCACCTACAAACACTCAAGACCCCGCCATCCACAATCTCAAGGACAGATTGAAAGGTTTAATCAAACCTTGACAAGATACTTGCAGAAATATATCTTTGAAGAAGAGGAAAGCCAAAGAAATGATTCCATCGAAAATTCTGTTCATACTGTAACAAATTCAAAAGAATGGCTTAAACAACTAAAAAAACGGTTTATAATTATAATATTGCAAAACATTCAGCAACAAAGAAATCCCCGTTTCGTCTTTTGCTCCAGCTTCCAGGGTTCAACACTGTTTCAGCCAGCGACGAAGATACAGAAACAGCTTCCATTGAACCAAAAGTTGAAAACCAAGCAAAAGATCTTGATGAAAATTCATCAGATGCATTAGATAATGAAAATGCCGTTTCTTCTATTTGCACTAAATATTTAGAAAGAATGGACAGGCATTCACTTGTACATAAGTCAAAATATGACATAAATGTCGGTGATAGAGTATTGATTGCCTTGGATTTCGATAATAATCAGAAGACAAAAAAAGCTAAACTCTCCTCTTTTTTCAATACAAATGCCGAGGTTCTTGAAGTTTTGTCAAATAACTATGTCAAAGTTAAGATTGATAAAAAAGAAGAAACGATTCATCTTTCTAGAATTAAAAAAATATAATTTTACCCCCTTTTTATTTATTTTTTTAAGGTGGCGCATCTGGCATGGATGGCGCGCTGGGCGCGCCACAATTATTATTTAAAAATTATTTAATTTTAAAAGCTCTGATGTCGCTTATTTAACAAAATAGTGTCTCGCTTATATAGTGGAGAAGGCAAAAAATCAAGGTAGTAGATTCATGATAAATGATGATTTTATTATAAGTAACGAATAATTAATTGATAGTATAAAGAAATCTTCTTTGATAGCGGTAAATACTGAAATCAATATTATTTAAGGTAAGAATCATTTTTGAAATTTTTGCAAATAGTTCGATGCACCAATGTTAAGCATCGTAACAAGTTAAATTGAAGTTGTTAATTAATGTGAGGTTGTAATCACATCATTCGTTCATAAATACGAATCGAAAGCGAAAAAAGTAAATTTAAATAATATACGTTTTTAAGAAAATTAATAAATGATTCGATCTAAAAACAAAAATTCACAGAGGTATTTAATAATAGTATATATATCAAATAATGCGTAACATTATTTCAACATACAATAGGTGGTTTAAACGAAATAATCCATAAATAATCAAAATAAAATAATCACTAAATAGGAAAGAAACAAATTTGCGTTTACAATCAAAATATTTCTTGGTTGAAAGCTGCATCCAAACAGTATGTCAAACAATTTAAGAACTTTTGATTTTAATATTTCACTATCAAATAGAGAAAGTATTCATAAATAGTGAATGAAATTATATCGTTAAAAACATTTTAAATAGTTTAACATATTCAGTTGGGTCAAACCTTTAACTAACACATAAAATTCGAATAATAGGTTTTTATTTGGAATTTTGGAGCAGGATTAATCAATACACCAATTTATTTTTATATTTCGCTAGCTGCTACTAGCATAATGAGAAATCAACCGCACAAAAAATACAATGTATCGAATTAATGCTACAATGTTATAATGATATTGTTCATTTCTTTACAAATCTTAGAATTCAACATTTACGTGACTAGCTCGTTGTAACAACGAAATGGTATCGATTATAAAACAGTGGGATATAAAATAAAGTTTTTTATGGCTGTTTCTATTTTTATTTATTTATCGGTTGTGTGGTTTAAGAAAATCTTTATTTATTTATGAAGTTTATTTTAAAATAAAAAAAATAAACATAAAAAGTGCATTATCGGAGCTATCGAAGAGTTTAAAAATTCCAGCGAAAATGCTGCACAACCAAGAATATACAGAGGTAAGTTTGGATGCTCTTATGGAAATATCTTCCCTGTGGACGACTTCTAATCATCAGCAGTTCAAGGTAAGTAATAACTCTTACCTAAACGACAATACATTACAGGAGGAGCTTCATCAGATCAAAAAGCTAGAAAATCTAGTTATTATTACTTCTACAATTCCGGTAGCACAGAATCGACGTTTTAATACATTTCTGCGTTCGTTTATTAGTAAATACAGTACTAGACTTAATAAACACAGCTCGCTCTGTTGCTAATACCTACAGAATCTCCATCGTAAGTCCCGATATTGCGAAGGACTTTATTAACTTTAAAGCTAATCTAACCGATAAAGGCTCCTAATCATACAGGCATATTCTGGCCTTAGTAGAAATATCAAATATTCTACCCGATCTTAATTACAAAGACATACTAGAACTAAATAAGTTGTACGATATCTCCAACATACGATTTATCATGGGGAAAGAAGACAACCCCCTACCCATAACATTCGCCAACACCTCAGAAGCAAATGCTTTAATTTTGGCTAGATCTACTTGCAACCCTTTTTTGGGTTGCAACTTGAAATTTTCGCATATTTATTCAGAAAATCTGACCTACTCCCATTGTAACCATGTCCACAACTGGGATCACTGGGGGTCTAGTTGCCTACGTCCACAGACGTGAGGAGTCAAGAAAGTGCGTTCATTTAAAGCCTATCTCAGACTGTATATGACGCAACCGAGAATGATTATTATTCATAACGATGTGAAATTCTCTAACTTCATAGAAGCGTCAAACACGGCCTCTGCATTGAAGAAGTTATTCGCCTTATTGAAGAGAAGAATGGGGAAACCATCATCAGATGATGGGTCTGATCACCACGCTGGTAGAAGCCCGCATGACTCCTTCTTCCTCCTCTGAGCAGGCTTCCATAGTATTATCAAATAAACGATCATCTTCCTCAAGCGGTACTGCTCCGATTCGGCTTTCAAAGAAAGGGATATGATAAAAATGCCCGCTGCAAGGAAGGGTTAAGTGGTTCATCTGTTAGTGATGGAGATAATAAGGGCAACCTTGTCTCCTCTGAGCCTAACTAGAGGGTTTAACTACCCTGCCTGGTGATACCATAGCAATGGTACGTTGTCCCGAACCGTTTTCACTTTACCTCATTCAGTGAAACTCAGTTGCTTATGTTCTTAGTCTTCTATCCGGTCGAGATTCCGATGCTACAGTCATTCGGAGACTATATCTTTCTAGTCCCCACTCCTCCTCATCTCGATTTTTACCAAAGCACATGACTACCCACTTCACTTCGTATATTAACCCTCCTCACTCCTCCTCATCTCAAGGTATTCTAGCCTTAGTTAAGTGTAACTTACGATCTTCCCTTTTGAACTATCTTTGTTCTGTCCTGTCTTGTTTAGCGATAACACTCTGTAAGAAACGGAAAACGAATCAGTATAGCCAATATCTATATTCGATAGGGAGAGCTTCACAAAAACCGTGACCTCCTGGATCGCTTATTAAGCAGCGGCTATGGCATGTTACTTGGAGATTTCAATGACAGAACTGGTCGTTGGATTAATGCAGCACTCCGCAGAGCTATAAATGATTATCTTATACATAAACCACCATATTCCACCTTTTATTGCACTACAACTAACTAACTCTTCGACATACTACTGCTACATGTGAAGTGGATGTTAAAGCCCTTCTGTATTGAGCAGTCGCGCCAACAATTGTTCAACTTCGCACGACCTACTTCGTTGGAGGCTAGAGGACGATACGCTGCTGAGGAGGAGGGTCCACTTTGATCTAATCAAAGTGACCTTCTTTTAAACAGCTATCATACTCTTCCCATTTGTAAAAAATGCGTGTCTGACCCGATTTAATTTCTACCTCACATCGCAAGCTACGACAATACTTTTGACCACTAATAAAGGTCGAATATTCAATCCCACTCCGGCAAAACTCAATGTTCTTGCAAAAATGCTACAGCTTCTCAATATCTATGTTTCCTTAGGACAGGCCATCTCGAAAGAATACTGGATGGGGCAAGCAAGACTCGTCTTAATCCATATCAGTGTTCTTTTTGGAAGATATTCAAAGAGAAGTTTGTTTTCTGAAATGAGTGGGCATCGGGCTGGATCGATAGCATAGGCCTTGACAAAGTTTTGGAAAAGTCACTATCCTTGCACAATTATGGAGCTACTAAATATTCCTAACCAATCCCACCTTGGGGTAATTTCAGGTGTATGGACTTATCTGCTACAGATATCCTGATTTCTTAGGGGCCACTCCCGGGTACCTTCAAATCCCAAGCGTCGCTCGCCACTCGTATCTGTCAGCTTTTGGCAGACAGTCAGAGAAAGGCCTCATCAATGCTTTTAGTCTTCTCTTTCGATATAGCCGGCATAAACATCAGCGAAGAGTACTTTTAGCAAAAAACTATTACATGTCCTAAAGATTTGCGGCCCAATTCGATTCAAAACTCTCTCATATCCATCTACGAAAAAGCGCTTGCGCTAGAATCCGCGCCCATCTATGAGGCATAATTTAATCCCACCAGTTTTTATGGGTTTGTAAAAAGTCGCTCGGTTCATTCAGTAATTGGTGAAGTGCATTGGTTTTGCGAAGACAAAAGTTATCAGCTTGCTGTTGGTGTTTTTCTTGACTTTTACGCTGCATTTGACCGTATCTTCATTCGTTTTGTGATCACTTTTCTCATGACCCTCGGGTTACCTGCGAGAATTGTTAACAGGGTGAGATTTTGCTGTATACCAAGCGGTTCTTCTATGAAGATGGCCGTGATACACGTCAGTTCTAACCTATAACAGGAGTGCCTCAAGGCTCCCTGCTTTCTCCTATCTTATACCTTGCTGCCTTCATTGTACTTTTCAAATCTTTCAAACGTGATCAGCATCTAGTGGTATACGCTGATGATACCACAGCCCTGTTTTCTGGACGCAGGTGCAAAGATGTAGTCTTGGATATTATCCACTTCTTTTTAAGATTAAAACCAGATATCCCCATCAAATATTCTTCTCAATTCATCTAAATCGCAGTTAGTGGTCTTTAATATCGACCCCGCGACAGAGAAAAAATCAAAGAGACTCGCAGTCTCATCTCTCTTCTCCATATTGAATAATCAACCACTCAGTCTTTTCACATCAACTAAGATACCTGGGGTTTACCATTACAGTTAAATCGTCGGCCGGACCAGACTTTAATAGATTCAAAAGTATCCTGAAGAGATGATGATGGGCTCTGAAACGGACCCAGCATTTGCCATTACGAGGGAATACTAAGGTGCGTCTTTGTGGGTACCTTGGAAATATCGGGATTAGTCTTATTTTCCAGAAGACGTTCCCCAGAACAAATACTAAGGTTTCTCAAGTTCCTAATCTCGAGATTACCTACCATCGTCTGCCTCGACTGGACTATCATGTGTGTGAAAGATTTTAAGTGGTTCAGCTAGAGGGCGACGCCTTGGTGTTCCTTGAAGGGTTCTGATCCCCCGGTCTGTTTAGACATGAAGATTGTTGGCTCGCATTAACGTTGAATTTTTGACTATTTTGCTTTTTTTTCTCTATATCTGTGTTTATTATTAGTTGCATGTTGCTTTTTAGTAAAAGAATCTATTATTTTAAAACAGTTTATCAGCAGCGCAACATCCGTATTTACCACTAGTCAGTTTAACAGTTACGCAATCAATGAGTTAAATAGTCAATAACTATTGGAGTTGGATTATAAAAAGGGCAGCATTGACAGTTGCATCTTATTATTAAGAAGAAGATATTTGATTTCCTCAATGCATCTTACATTGACGGATAACTTAGATCGTATAAATTTAGAAGACCGTCCTGGCATTGTTTGCAACGAGTTCTCAAATTCAAGTACATTATTTGTTTTCTAATAAGTATTCTTCGGATTAACTTTTGCGGTGGGAACGAGACACCAAAACAATGTTTGGCCTTCCTAATATTAGCACTACGTGTAATAATTAGGGGAGAGTTGAAACAATAGAAAAAAACATTTTTGGGGTATAAACTTTTAATTTTTTTAGAAAGGGTAGATTTATGAGATCACAACGTTGTCTACAAATTCACAAAAAACTGGTAATAAAAATAGCATTATAAAACGACAAAAGGTATAATTTAGTAGCAATAGCTGGCGAAATAATCATCGTTTATTGATCCTTTTAAATTTATTATCAAATTTAATAAAATGGATAAACATCAGATATTTTTTAAGATTTTTATTTTTAAATAATCACGAAATGTTTTGACCTATAAAGAAATGATTACAATGTGTAACTTGATAAAAAAAGACAACAAGATGGTCAAAATCTTGCAAAGTTTTGCATAATAGCAATAAAACTTAATATCGTACTTCTGGTCATAATTGTCTTTAAGAATTACTTATGATTCGTTTGTATATTCTAAATAAATTCAGCAAACTGAAGATTTGCTGAATTCTTATTTATTTGTGCTCAGAAAGTTGATATTTGATGTATTTGATTTACATTGCGTAAGACTTCAAACGATTAGATGAAATAATAGAAAAAACCAATTTCGGGGTATTAACTTTTAATTTTTTAGAAAGGGTAGATGCACCCTTTCAGAATGCACCCATTTAGAAAGGGTGCATTCTGTTTAAAAAATGTAACAAAGCTAAATGTACCTATTGTTAAAACAAAAATGCAAAAAAATTCAAAACATTTCAAGAAATTAAACAATTCTCATTATATAAGAATTATTTACAAAAAATATTTAAAAAATAGTCGTAACTAAGACAAAATTCTCAAAAACAATACAAACTAAATAAAACAATAAAATAATATTATTTTATTATATTTTATTTATTTATTTTAGTATTTGACAAAATAATAAAACAAATCGAAGGGACAAAACACTATCCTAAAGCACTTGTTATTAAATCAATATCAGTTCTCTCAGGATGACACGGAAGAACAGTAAATATGTAGCTCTGAGATCCGCAAAATTACAAAAATATTTATAGCTGGCAATGATATACATTCATGCGTTCAATATATCCCATAACAATTAGTACATTAATAGCTAGATTTGAAAAGTAACACATTTAAACTAGCTTTTAAAAGTCCACTTTAAAAAGTAAACGCCACCTCTCATTTTAAACAAATCTGTTGATCTTACTAATCATAATTTTTCCATTTTAACAGATATTCGACTTTTCCGTTCCGAATTCGTTTGTCCACTATTTTTTCTACTATATATTCCTCTACTCCACCGTGACCATGTTCATACACGCCGTCGTGCATGTGAGTGTGACTACTGTCCATCTTATATATATATATCTAGAAACAATACAATGCATTTAAGTACCTTTCAATATATTCAAATATCATCAATTATGACAGCAATTTAAAAAAAGGTTCTATTGCAAATTATATTTCACGCATACTTCGAAATTATGATAATAATGGATTCTTTTACAGAAAAATCTGCAGAATTAATTTTTTAGATTCTCGGATCTCGATGTATATTTTTGCATACAAATAAACACAATCGTTTAAAACTAAAAACATCAAAGCAATTTATTGAAAATGCGACGAAATAATCTAAAAGATGTGTAAATGTAATATATATAAGTCCATATATAGTGCTGTAAAATAGTGATCGACTGTAATTAGTTTTTCTTCAAAAGAAGTATCATACAAAGCTAAAATAATTTCGTAAATGATACTGCTTCTGAAGAAAAGCTAAACAGTCTATGATTTTTGACTACGAATTTAGGGTGCGAAAGCCATTTTGTCGGAAATAGAGAAATTCAATCAATATTTGCAGAAACAGTATATCACTTATATTAATGACAAAGCTGCACCGAAGAAACGGCATCGCGAAACATGGATAGTTGAAATTGGCATATGCGAAAATATATACTATAAAGAGCTACAAAATAGTAAGGAAATGCAATCGTAGTTAATGTATGCATTGATAAGTCAAAGTTAAGAGATATTACATGCATTGATATCACATTTGTAACACGCATATCTCTAAGTTATAATAACGTCTTAATATTTTTAAAGTGCAAATATTAAATGATTTATAGTATTAATTGATTTCTTCAAAATCATTTAAATAATTTAATAGATGCATATTTTAAACTAGGTTACTTAAAGATTTGACGTCAATTCCGGATGCATTATAAGCACAAACAACACGGTTGGCTCAGGAGACAAGTCAGTTCCGCGTTTCAGTCTTGCTTAAGTCGATTCATGCATTAATAAGGCACAAGAAGAATGCAGTTCGAGTAGCTTCACCTACCGGCGTCATTAATATGAGTCTGTTTCCTGGAAGGCTATTGACAAAAGGGCGCATTGTGTTATCTTTGCGAATGTCCCTGAATCTGTTTCGACCCCTTCTCAATCTCGTGTTCATCATAATGTAAGATTACTTGGTGGGATGGTTTCTTCAATGTTCAATAGCTCTCAAAGGGAGATAGCAGCTGGTTTGAAGGTTTCGTCCTTTTTAGGATAGGTAAACGGACGGTCGATAAATGTCAACGTTCATTGAACGCCGTTCTTCAGTCTTTAAAATAGGTAGGACCATTGATTTTTAGTTATCGGTTGAAAGATAAGGAAGTAAAAGTATATCATGATCTATTTCAGGAGCTGCGTTAACTGCTACATGAATCACGGGCCGAGCTATCAGAGCGTTGGAAACAGGGTGAATATTACTTACGCATAAAAATTTTCGGGTGTTTCATCTTGATAAAATCCGATGTTGGGTAATGATTCATAAGTCGTATATATTCTCCATATCTGACACGTGGCTACATATAGATATTAACGATTGCTATTCCTGGTTATTACTGTCATTGGAAGATCGAGATGATGATCGCCGCGGTGGAAGTATCTTGATGTATGTCCACATTACTTATATTAATGATATCAAACTTGCTTATGTTATCGGCTTGTATGAGTGCTTGTTTGTAAAACTGTGCCGATGGTTGTCGCTTAGTTGCATGCACACTGTATCGTTCTAAGAATTCATTCTGTCTAAATACAAGCATCCGTCTATTGCTAAGTCAGCGGTCTAAGCATAATCGTTTTCTTCTAATGGGTGATTTTAACTCACCAACGGTGAAATAGGGTGATGATGGTTATCTAGATGGGTGGACCTCAGACGCAGACAATAAATTATATTCCTATCTTGTTGGCGAGTTACATCTCGTTCATCATGTATCCTTAACAACAAGATTCATGAATGATGGTACTTCCTTACTCGACCTTATATTTGGTACTTCAATAACCGATGTTGTCAACATCGAATATAAATCACCAATCGGTTTGAGCGATCACTGTGTCCTGATGTTCGGATTTGCCTCGGTTCATTATATAAACAGTAATGATGGTGAATTAACACTAAGTAAACGCTGGTTGTATCATGTAAAAACTGATGATTTGCAAAGATACGAAGAAAATCTTCAATTTGGCTGTGATAGTTGTGCTGTTAATGATAAATGGCCTAAGCTACGCAACACGCTAATCTCCATTTCGGATATGTTTGCTCCAAAGATCGCTATTCATAAGAAAAACCGTAATGTGGATCTGTGGTTCGATGTAGAATTAAAACACTCCATTAGCGTACGAATATAATGTTTAAACTTGCTACTTGCTATCGTTCTCTTAGAAGTTCTTTCACGCGGTTACGTAATAAATTTAATCGAGCTAAACTTACGAAGCGTAGATCATACAAACTGTAAATAGCTCATACTTTGAAGGTCACTCCGAAGCAGTTCTGATCTTATATCTGAAAAAGCATATCGGTACCATGCTCAATATCACGTATGTGCTCTAATAGGGAACTTATAGAGTCGCAAGCAATTATAGTTGACATTTTTGCGCACGAATTCGAGCTTGGTACTGATTCTCAGTCGATAGGATCATCTACGGAGCCTATAAGAAGACATTCTATCGATGCTACTTCGATAGTGATAACTAGCCACGATGTTGATATGTCAAATTCCCGTCTATTCTCGTATTCCTCTGCAGAATCTAATGACATTCAATTATTTGTCCTGAAAGTTCTTCGTGCTTGCATAACTACCCCATTGTCTAAGTTATTTCAGTTATCCATAAACAGGTGTCGGTTGCCAGAGGATTAGTTAACCGCTAGCGTTGCCTCGTTTTTAAAAAAGGGCAAAATGATCAGTGCTTCGAATTATCGTGGAATTAGTTTCATAAAAATAGTATGTAAGATACTTAAGAGCATTGCTCATTGCCTCGTAACTAATCATCTTAATCGAAATGGCATCATTCACCCAACACAACATGGTTTTAGAAATGGTCGATCATGCTTAAGTAATCTTCTCTATTCTCGAAAGGAATGAGTGGCATCAATTTCAGATGTATTGTCACTTATATTATTATATTATTACTACATGTCATAGCCATAAGGCTGTTTTGACCGCTCACATAAAAAACAAATAAATACAAGAAAAAAATCAAAAAACATCATTCAGTATATATATATATATATATATATATATATATATATATATATATATATATATATATATATATATATATATATATATATATATATATATATATATCAGAACCATGGGTACTGCAGCAACCACCATTCGTTCTCATTTCGAATCCAGTTCTTTATATTGGATTTAAATTCATTGATTGTATGCACCGCAACGACATCAACTGGAAGACGATTCCAAATATTCACCGCTCGATGAGACAGTCGGAAATGACGAGGGTATTTTCCGTGCTCATGTACTACTAGTACTTTCGAGTGCCCTCTACGTCCATCCCGTTCATTGAGTTCAACTCTATTTGCTGGAAAATTTTCACTGATGTCGTGCTTCTTAATTTTAGCCGTGTATTCGATCAAGTTCATTCACTTTAGCGTGATTTAATTACTGTTGGACTGGGGTGCACAGTGATTCGGTAACCTAAATTAAGTGCATCTTATCTTCGCGTTGCTTTCAAGTACGTATCAACAAAACCATGTTGACCACTCGATCACTCAAATGTGGTGTTCCTCAAGGCACTGTTCTTGGAACATTGCTATTTAATGTGTTTCTTAAGACTTTGTTGACCACGTTGGTTTGTCAGTTCTTCGCATTCGATTATGATATTAAGATATTGCGAGTTATCCACAATGATTCATATAAGAGTGATCGTCATCATGATCTGTGTACGATACACTCATGATGAATGTTAACCGGATTGGTCTGAACACCTCTAAATGTGCTCATATACGAGTTTCAGCTCCTTCAGGAGTCGATATATAACAATACGTCATACCCTGATTTATAGAATCAAATCATTCAACTAAGATTGCATATTACAGTATTATAAAAGCATTGGACTAATTTTAATGATAATGTAGTCTTTTTGTGAATAAATTGGTCTCTGTGCTAGAAAGACTATTTGTCGATGTTAAATTCTAATGCATATTATAAGTTAGAATGCGGATATGAAATATTCCCGAGGATAAGCAATATTCCATAGGAACTGGTGATTTTTTAAAATTTTAAATTTTTTTCATGTATACTTTTCAAGTATTTTTATTATTTTAACCTCGTAGCCTTGTAAAATACGTTTTTAAAAGAAAAAATTACTCAAGTAAATGCCTATTAATTTGACCGAGTTGAGGAATACTATGACAACTTCAAAAATATCTCAGGGATAATATGATGTAGTAAAAGCAAATATTGCTCAATTTTAGATGTTGATGATTCAGTTAGTACTTATTTCATTTAAAAAAGTTTGAGATCTAAAGTAAATACAATGACTCGGCATCAAATTATGCTGCCATGTGTTGTTTGCGCAAGCTAGCTGTTTGCAAGTTCAGTAGAAACGAATTATTTAAGGAGAGCATATTGTTTCTAAACTAAAAAACAAACTTTACAAGCAAAACATAATCAGCTTCGAACCAACGGCTTACAATTAATTAATACAAAACCGAGCTTGGGATAACATGCAAGCGAATACGGCTAGTTGCGCAGTCTGTGGCGGATCGTTTCGCCTTAACGCATCAGGTCATCTTCGGGTACACGGACCTGTGAACTTGCGCTGCTCAGGATCAGGACATCTACCGACAGCCAGCTCTCACAACGTTATCGCATCAACTGACACAATACCTGAGTTTTTAGAAGCTAACGAGAACACCTCGAAGACATCGTTTCAGTTTGAAAAGATAGACAGTTCCTGCTGCGAAAATCAAAAGAGATCCTTCGAGCTTCTTCATAGGGTTTGGATGGAACCAGTTAACACGATCAAGCACATTCCTTGGAATATTCGCCGCCGAGTTGCCAATGTTTTTTCCTCTTTAATTCTAGAGGCATTGTGCTCAAATTCATCCAACGATTGGGAGCGTTTGCTGTGCTTTCCGAAGCTATGCCTACAGACTTCCTCAGGTCGGCACCATGCCGGAGACAACACTAGATCTAATATCAACGCGCTTATAGACAAATTCGAAAATGGAAGAGAGCGTGATTGCCTTTCCTCTTCGGGGCTTCGATCATCCAGGAAATTCAGAGGAACTAATGATAAGTAAAATGAATTTATGGAAGTCATCGAATTGGCGAGAAATGGCAATTTCGGAAAAGCGATGCGCCGCCTTACGTCGAATAGTGCATGCGAATTTTCAGAATCTTTACGCGGTAAACTGACAGAGCTACACCCCTTACATGATGTTCTCCAAAGTCCTGGACAGCCATCTTTGAATACCCCCTTGTCGGTTGACTCAGACATAGTTGAGGCCGCAGTATCATCATTCCCACCCTCTTCCTCTCCTGGCTGTTTAGGTTTGAGGGCAGAACATATTCGAGATATGCTGTCGGTAGATCACGGGGTTTTGCTTCAACGCCTAACATCACTAGTCAACAACATGATCGCTGGTACTCTCCCGAACGACCTCGTGCCCTTTGTCGCCGGTGCTAATCTCATGGCATTGAACAAACCAGATGGAGGGATCCGCCCCATTGCCATTGGGGAGACATTACGTCGTCTTTGCGCTAAGTGTATTTGCTCCAAACTTCGACAGCGATTTGCCGAATCCCTCCATCCGCACCAGCTCGGTGTAGCGACGCCAAACGGAATGGAACAGATAGTACATCAAGCACGTCGGCTACAACAACTTCATGATCAAAATGTTAATTGGGTTTGGGCTAAAATCGACTTGGCTAATGCTTTTAACACGCTGAACCGGGATTCCTTCGTCAACGCGATCGATAAGAATTTTCCAGAAATTAGTCGTTGGACATCATGGTGCTACGGCACTACCTCAAGCCTTCGGTTCGGTAGCCTGAAACCTCTTCAGTCTCGAAGAGGGGTACAACAAGGAGATCCTCTTGGTCCAGTTCTATTTTGCCTGGCGATTGATCCGATTGTGGTCCAGATATCGGAGATTGAAGGTGTCAGCTTAAATAGGTGGTACCTCGACGACGGAATAATCGGCGGTACTCCTATTGCGGTGGGCGAGGCTCTGGCTCGTCTTGCTGCTAATTTTCCTGCGATTGGACTGTCTATTAACTGGAAAAAAACCGAAGTAATTGGTAGGGAAGACAAGGTCGACTTGATAAAGAACAGATGCCCATGGATCACATTGGTCAACACCACAAAAAACTTTACAATTCTTGGAAGTCCCATCGGGTCTAAGGAACATTGTTCGGGATACCTTGTCGATGTTGTTCTACCATCCCTGCGTCAAACTCTGGACTCGCTCGAAAATCTCCCTGACCCACAAGTTGCTTTCATCCTGCTTCGTAGCTGCGCATCCGCTCCACGGGTAAACCATTTAATGCGCACTATAGACCCCGCCTTCGCCGAAGAGTTTTTCCGTTTGTTCGACCGCTTGATATTGAAGTGTTTTAGCAATATCACTTCTATTCAACCCGATAAGTGGGCGTGGATGCAAGCTTGCTTACCGCTGAAGATGGGAGGACTGGGCCTTCGAAGCTGCTTCCAACACTCTCAGGCAGCCTTCCTGTCTAGTGTAGACACTGTCGCTAGCCAATTAAATCTTGACCCTTTAACTTTCCCTGGGTACGAATTCGTTAAATCTATTATTCCGCAACATGTAGGCAATCCGCAAACAAATCAACGAGGATTATCTTGTCACATTGACGAAGTGTCGCGCAGCAGGCTATTGGAGAATGCCGATCGCTTCAATACTGCCCGATTATTGGCAGTTTCATGCCCACACGCGTGTGCTTGGTTACAGGCCGTCCCTAGCAAAGCCACACATATGAACTTGGCACCAAATGAATTCGTTGTGCTACTACGTCTTTGGTTAGGGTTGTCTCTCTGGAACAGTGATTATCGATGCAGACGCTGCCTTAGGATGGCAGACAAATTCGGCTTCCACGCCTTAACATGTCAGTTTGGAGGCCACCCTGGAATTCGACATGATAGCTTGAGGGATACAGTCTTTCAAGCAGCGGTTTCTGCTGGATTGAGGGTGGCAAAGGAGGTACCCAACCTTATTCGTGGTTTGCGAGAGAGACCGGCGGACATTCTATTTTATAAGGACCCTCCTTTAGCAGTTGATTTTGCCGTAACTAACCCTCAACAAAATGCTTATATTTCCATGGCTTCTGAGATCCCTGGCTATGCCGCAAGCAAGTATGCCACCTGTGTCAAGGAAAGGAAATATAAACGCAAATTAGAGGAGAATGGATACAGTTTTACGGCAGCAGTTGTTGAAACTTACGGAGGATGGAACCCCCAAGGGGAAAAGCTAATTCGTTTCATTGCTCGTTCTATGTCATGTAGAAACGGTACCCCGTATTGTAGCACAGCGGGTCAGTTATTTCAGCGCTTGTCCGTCGCACTGATGAGAGGAAATGCTAAAGCGATCCTCAAAAGTCTTGACGAGATGGGCCAACCCTTACTAGAGAAAAGTCTTGGATTTTGTGACGACCCATCTCCGCGACTCTTTTCTTTGAGCAACCTTGCACAGCCCGAGGCCCAGTCAGTTGAGATAGTTCATGACTCCAATATTCGGTCAGCTTCCGTCGTCAAAGGCGACCATTCTGAGGTTGACATGCCTGTCCTGCAACTCATGTCTCCACGACGACCTTCGGCATATCACTCAACATCTAAACAATCAAATAATGCTTCTTTGTCACTTCAGCAATCACCAACAATTAAGGAGGGGTTGATATCGCTTCAACCGAATATTGATCAACATACCTATGGAACTGCAACATTATCCAGATTAACACTTGCACCATTTTTGAACCTTCCATTTGGAAATTCAAATTGTACTGAAATACAACAAAATATTTTTGGCACTATTCAGACAAATCCACATGCAGTTCAAAACCTTCTAAGTAATAATTTGGCTCAAAGACTTATGAGTAATCCTGCATTGCTTAGTTCAATTAAGCTTAACAATCCACAAATGCAAAGAGTGAGGGAGCAGAACCACGAGGTTTCACAATTCGTTAACAATCCGGATTTAATGTGTCAAACAATGGAAATGATTCGTATTCCTACAACTATACAGGAAATTACGAGAAACCATGACAGAGCCCTGATTAACCTTGAGAGATTACCGAGCGGATATAAAGTTCGACAGAGAATTTATCGCGATTTTCAAGAACCAATGCTTAATGTGGCACATGAGCAGTTTGGCGATAACCCTCTGAATACTTATTCTAGTTCATCTGGTACAGCTAACACTAGTCAAGTAGGAAGTGAAAATACAAACCTCCTGCCAAACCCGGTGGCATCTCAGAATACTACATTTCAAATCGATTCGTCTAGTTCATATGTATCTAATTCAAACCGTTTAGAGTCGCCTTTGCAATCTACGTCAAGCGAAAACACTAATCGGTATTCTACGATGAACCCTCAACAATTATTAGTAGTCGATGCTGAAAATCCTCTCATGTTATTCGACATGTTGCGGGCATCCAGTTTTAACCCAAATATGAATAATTCTCTTTGCGATCCTGGTATTCTACTTAATCTGCTTAAGATTCTTCTTAATCTGCTGCGTACATATGAATTTATACAGGACGAAGGACAAAGAGAACAAGTACATCGTGTAATTCATGAGTTTATGAGTCAGTGGCCAATACCTGAAATTTGTGCTCTATGCACAAATACTCGAGCATTGAGGACGATTGTACAAATTCTAAAGAATCTAATTCGTCTTAGGGACACATCCCCACAAGTATATTCACAGTTGATATCTTCAAATATAAGCGGTCTAGTCGATAATCAAATGAATAGTCAACCTACTTCATCTGATGTGGATTCTTTTCGATCACCAAGCAATAGACAAACAGCTTATGCAACAACAGTATTTCAAAATTTACAATACTCAAATCAAGATTATACTGCTTCGTTGTTTCAACCATTAGATCGTCTTCATCTCCAGCAACATCAGCCGACAAATCAACAACCAAACCAAACTCAAGAACATCTTTATGCATCCGAACTTGTACAAATGCAGACATTGGGATTCCATAGCCGTGATACTAATCTGGAAGAGCTTGCTGCATCTATGGGGGACGCAAAAATGGCTGTGGAACGTAATGAAGATTTTGATTGATTGACTAAATTGTACTTTAACTTGATTTAATCATTATTTGATTTTATTTCATATTATTAATTTTGTATTATTATTTTTATTTTGTTGAGATATTTCCGGACCTCTTCGACTAACTTGTATTTTAGCTGGCTACATAATCGAGATTTATACAAAACTGTACCATGTTCTTGCAACCTATCTACCCGACTAGTGGTTTCATCAGTGGGATAACCCACCGCACTATTCGATATATAACATAGACAAAGCATTTTCAACACTATGAACCTCTCACGCACCTATAACATTCAAATACGGCTAAGACGTACATGATAATCACTACCACCTAAGCCAACACAGAGCATCGATCACCATTAGAATAGACTCCATGTCTAATAGCTCTCGCTTGGTGATGGGAAAACGAGCCTGAATGCAGTATTCTAAATGTGATCTGACGAGCGAGGTGAATAATCTTTTGAACATTTGACAGCTTAACCTGATGAATGCGCTTATTATACAATATAATGTCCGAGTAGCTTTACCTAGATAAATTCAGTGTTTAACTTTGTTTTCAAGGATCGATGGACAATAATCCCTAAATATTTATGTGGATACACATCCTTTAAGACAATGTCTCCAATATAGTACTTAACAGTTTCAGACGGGCGACCTAATTGCATAAGGACACATTTTTCAGTATTTAACAGTAATCCAGTAGATTCGCACCAGTTGGACAGAGAGTTCAGATTATTTTGTAAAGATAATCGATCAGCAGGACTTCTAATCATCGACCAAATCTTTATATCGCTTGCAAAAGCAAGATGAGATCATGATAAGCGGAGTAGTAAATCGTTCATAGCGATTATATAGAGCAATGAGCCAATGACTGATCCTTAGGACACTCCCAAATTAACATTCACCGAGTCAGAAAGCACACCTCTTACACAAACTCTGAAAGATCTATTCGATAGATATTGTCTGACCCACTCACAAATATATGAATGGAGTCCATAGTGATACAGTAAGGAGACTATGGCGTCATGCGCACCCTATCAAAGGCTTTCGAAAAGTCAAGAAATACTGTATGAATATGGTACTCAGAGCACATGTCCATTTTTCACGAGCATTTAGTAGATTAGTTAGGCATGAACGTTCAATCCTGAAATCATTTTGAGAATCAACCAATATATGATTAGAGTTCAGATGATCTCTGATTCTACAAGCTATTAGTCTTTCTAAGTGTTTGCAAAATACACTGGTCAAACTGATGGGCCGAAAGTCCGCACAAAAGCTAGCAGGATGCTTTTTGGGAATGAGTACCACAATGGCACATTTCTATCTATCAGGAATTCAAGATGTGTCCAAGTTATGCCTAGAAAACAGTTAAACCATTGCATAGTACGTTTCCTAGGGTTTTGACGATAAAGGGGGCAATATTGTCTGGTCCCGAAGATGCAAACGGATTGAGCTTCATAACCTTGTTCACGACATCATCAACTCTGACTATACGAGCACAACGCAGATGTGAAATTAGAACATGTTTCTAACTAAAGTCACGCTCTTTGTCAGTAATCGAAGTTTGCACTGAGAAGTTATCAGCTAAATGTTGGGCGATATAAGATGGTTCGGTTAAAGTCTCAGCTGGTATTTGAATTGAGCTAATTGTGGTGACAAGAGTTTTGTTATTTTTACATATGACCGAAATCTCCTAGGATTAAATGTACATCCCTTGCGATACCCTCTTCGTAGGAATAGCGTTTCTGAAATTTTAGCCTATTCCATAAGTTCCTAGAGTTGATGTAGGCAGTTTGGAAGCAGAACGTCTAAACGTGCGCAACAATTTGTCGCGGGACTTAAGTGCATTAAGAAGTTCTCTGTCGAACCAAGGAGGATAGCCATGTTTTGACTTGCAGGGACATAGCGTAGCAAATATGTCTGAAATACGTTTCAATTCCTCAAGAAGATCAAAGGTTACTGGAACATTTGAACCGAAGTGAACATGAAGACTATTTCAGATTCACTTTGAGAAGTTTGCAACTAGTCGACTAGCATCAACACCTACCCAACAATGTTTTATATTTTATTTCATTTTTAATTTTATTTTTTGATCCAACTCTAATAATTCTTTATTTTATTTAATATCATTTTTAACAAAAGCATTGATGACATTCACATATAAAAACATTTAATGATTTCGTAGAAGTAAATTTATTTATGGCACCAAAGTGTTTTATATATTTTTTCACTTAACAATCTTATACATCGCAATCAAGTGTAGCTATAGCAGTCGAGGTCGGGTAGAACACATACCTAACTTTACGTGACGTTCTATTGCGAGCTAAGGATATTATCGAAACTCTATTTCGCTTTCGGTACATGGAAAATTGGCCTGAATGCCATATTCTATATGATGCTTTATTAAAGCATAAAACAATGTTTTAAAGCAATCAACGTTTAACGAATAAAACGAATTTTTTAGCCTATACAGAAGACGTCTGCTTTTAGAGCATTTACTATCAGTGTTTATGTCTTCAACGATGATTGAACAACGATACCTAGATTACTTGCGAAATTGATTGAGATTGTAGTTTATGAAAGACCGAAATTTTGAAAACTTGATTTTGTTGTAAGCCAGATACACATACGTTTACCCACTAAATAATATTCAACTTTGGTATACACGCTCTGACATCTGCGTATTGTCAATTTTCCACTATTTTTGCCCTTATTTAGTCGTATTTTTCTCATGGTATGCATTTTGACTTCCCTACAAGTCCACTGATTTTCCCTGTTATATGATCAGTCCCTCATTCCTTCTCTATTGAAGAGTATATCCTCCGTTAATCGAGAATACCATTTTATCTTACATCAATTGATCCATCTTCGGAGTATAGATATAATAGAATGTACATTGATCAGTATCGATTATCGATAATCTGCCAAATCGAGATTTATACAAAACTGCACCATGTCCCCGCAACCTACCTACCCGACTAACGAATAAAACGAATTTTTCAGTCTATACAGAAGACGTCTGCTTTTAGAGCATTTACTATCAGTGTTTATGTCTTCAACGATGATTGAACAACGATACCTAGATTACTTGCGACTAGTGGTTTCATCAGTGGGATAACCCGCCGCACTATTCGATATATAACATAGACAAAGCATTTTCAACACTATGAACCTCTCACGCATCGATAACATTCAAATACGGCTAAGACGTACATGATAATTACTACCACCTAAGCCAACACAGAGCATTGATCCCCGCCTAAGAATAGACTCCATGTCTAATAGCTCTCGCTTGGTGATAGAAAAACAAGCCTGAATGCAGTATTCTAAATGTGATCTGACAAGCGAGGTGAATAATCTTTTGAACATTTGACAGCTTAACCTGAAGAATGCGCTTATTATACAATATAATGTCCGAGTAGCTTTACCTAGATAAAGTCAGTGCTTAACTTTGTTTTCAAAAATCGATGAACAATGATACCTAAATATTTATGTTGATACACATCCTTTAAGACAATGTCTCCAATATAGTACTTACCAGTTTCAGACTGGCGACCTAATTGCATAAGGACACATTTTTCAGTATTTAACAGTAATCCAGTAGATTCGCACCAGTTGGACAAAGAGTTCAGATTATTTTGTAAAGATAATCGATCAGCAGGACTTCTAATCATCGACCAAATCTTTATATCGCTTGCAAAAGCAAGATGAGATCATGATAAGCGGAGTAGTAAATCGTTCATAGCGATTATATAGAGCAATGAGCCAATGACTGATCCTTAGGACACTCCCAAATTAACATTCACCGAGTCAGAAAGCACACCTCCTACACAAACTCTGAAAGATCTATTCGATAGATATTGTCTGACCCACTCACAAATATATGAATGGAGTCCATAGTGATACAGTAAGGAGACTATGACGTCATGCGCACCCTATCAAAGGCTTTCGAAAAGTCAAGAAATACTGTATGAATATGGTACTCAGAGCACATGTCCATTTTTCACGAGCATTTTGTAGATTAGTTAGTTAATTAGTTAGATTAGTTAGTTAAAATTTTCCACTATTTTCGCCCTTTAGTCGTATTTTTTTCATGGTATGCATTTTTGACTTCCCTACAAGTCCACTGATTTTCCCCTGTTATATAATCAGTCCCTCATCCCTTCTCTATTGAAGAGTATATTCTCCGTTAATCGAGAATAACATTTTATCTTGCATCAACTGATTCATCTTCGGAGTATAGATATAATAGAATGTACATTAATCAGTATTGATTATTTATCACTAAATTATGTTCAAGTTTTGGTATTTTGATTTGGGAGGCTATTATTTTTGAGACACCAAATTGCTTATGTATTTAGGATCCAAATCCGCCAATATTACCAAGAAACAAATCTGGTATAAGCTTAATAACAAAAATTATCACGAATATGGTACCAGTAAGAGTAATCAAACTACACAAAAATCAAACCTGATTTCTTGGTAATAAATCAAGCATTCAGTTAAGCATTTGAACAGTTGAATTGTTGAACATTATATTGTTTAAAGTATTATGAATGCTAAAGTACTAATTAGTAAAGAAAAACTTAGTTACTCCTTGTTGAGCTAATTGTGTAATTGTTTTGTGATATGTGCAGCGAAATTTGGTTATTTGTGACTATGGATCTCGAAATTCAAAGCACTGATTTTTACGCTTCCATGATAAACTGGTAAATGCAGGTGTGTTTCTGCGTAACTCCGCTTTTTAATCTTGTATTTGCTCTGATACTAAAACCCACTACTACAGCAACTCATGAACCTAATATGCGGCAAGTGCAACAACGTAGCTATATCATCCACGCGATGAAAGAAAATATTTAATGATATGAACTTCATTTGACCTGCAATTTCGTGTTCAAGTGTAGAATTTCGTGTTCAAGTGTAGAATTTCGTGTTCAAGTGTATTATTTGCAAGCAGTATTATCCGCTTCAAAGAAATCTATTTGAGCTAATTTCCTATCAAGAGTTGATCCTATCTTGGCAAATCCTAATTGCCTAATTGGTCGGCTTCAGACGATAGGGTAAGTTTCTTTCTTTTTTGCTTATAGTTTCTATTTATAGCATATATATTTTTGTGTATATTTATCTATTTTTTGTGCATATCTATCTATTTTTATTTTTATTTTCTTTTTCACTTATATATAGCATAAAAATCGCATGTCTTGTGAAATACAAGACATTAAAACACGCAAATCACATGTATCTATTAATACACTTATAAAAGAGGTAGAGAAGGAATTTCCAGCGCAAAAGATGCTCCTGCCAATAAGGCAGGACGCTTTTGCGCTGAAAATAACTTGAGATAATGACGAAAGCAAAACCACCTTTCAAAGAATATTAGATGTACCGTCAAAGATAACATCTCTCGGGAAAGTATATTTGAGCGGTACATTTTGAAAGATGGTTTTGCCTAGAATAACATTGAAAAATGTAAATATAAAAGAAGCATTTCAGATAAAGCTACAACAAATAAAATGAATCAAAATCACTGACACTTCTCTGCGTGCTACGGGAATCCTTAGGGATGTACCGTCGTTCGCAGAGGAAGATGATGTCAAGGATTTGACAGATAAGTACGGAATAGCTGTAATATAAAGATGTAAATCCAATAACCAAGCTTACAGCTCTTTTCTTGTGAAAGGAGCTGTAAACGATTTACAAAAGCTACGCGACTCTCGACCTGGAATTTTGGGTCATCTAATCAAATTGATAATTTTCGATGAGGATGATTTTAAATTCCGATATCCGCAGTGCTACCGTTGTCAGCGATGGGGTCACTTTTCAAATATGTGTTTGGAAAGTGGTCCTTGCTGTGTGCACTGTGGAGACGATCATGAATTACAAAATTAAGAAAAAAGTCCGAAACACCGAAGTGTGCTAACTGTACACATTCACATAGGGCTTATTCTCACACACGCACCCATTTTAAAGAATATTTAAAGTGGGTGGATGCTGAGAATAAAAAGGCGTGTGAAGGAGCACAAACCTTTTTACAAGCCGCAAAAAAACAGTCGGGTGATCAACATGTCTCCGAAATGAGAATGTTGATCGACCGACTAAACCAGCTGGAAAACAAGGTGACGATAGTGACCGCGGAAAATAAAAATATAAAAACAAAATTATTACCAAAAAAGAATGAAATACAAAGTTTGAAAACAGATATAAGCAGAATATCAATAAGTAATTTTACAAAAACTATAATGAAAATAAAAAATAGTACAAAAAATACTCAAATAGTTTTGCAACTTTAAAAAACGCAGATCCAGAAGGGGATGACGAAAACATGGAGTTTGGCTCCTTAGTTTCCTCAGACTCGGAAAGATCTGCTATTTTTAAAAACGTGCACAAACAGGCAAGGAAACATATCTCTTCAAAAAAGGAGGCACCAATTTAGGGGAACAACGTCCTCCTGCAGATGCAGCCATGTAAAAAGCGGCGCATGGAGTACAATTCGTTGGAGGACCTATCGTTGATAAGTTGGAATATAGGAATCATTAGGAAACTAGTTTAATATTCCAATTTGGATCATGGGGATGTCTTCTTTCTGCAGGAGGCGCGTTCTCCACAGGTTTTCAACACTTTAAATAGAAGTTTCGAAAATTACAAAATTTTCACATATCGAGTTGACGGTAAGTTAGAGCTCACTCTGGTCTCAATGACAAGCGAGCGTCTTATCGCTTGTTTGATTTCATAGGGGTCCAGTTACGTGGGCCCTTATCAACTTCTGAAATTTTTCGTTTCACTCCGTCCGGTGTATGTAGCAAACTGCTACATAAAACCGGGTGGCTGGCGGACGAAGGAGAGTAAGAAGGTCGTCGAGAAGTTCTGCTTAGTGTTTAATGCCGGTGCCCACTACATTGTTGGTGACCTAAATGACTCCGGAGGAGCTTGAGTGGGATCACTGATTGACCAAATCAGAGAGGCAATAATCCATTAGAAGAAACGTTTTTCCGGCGTCATAAAGGTTACCAATTCATTTTAGATATCGCAATTAATCTAAAAATGTCAAGTTTAAAATAAAATGGTTAAAAAACATAGAATGGGACGGGCTTAATTACGGACATAAGCTTGTATACTGGGTTTGAAAGAAAGAAATGGTACAAAAGTCAGATTTCAACAGACCAAGGCTGGTATACAAGCTTACAACCAAAAAGTTAAAATGTTTTTTTACCAACAATAATGATAATAATATTAATGAAATTTTAAATTATATAACGAATGAATGTGAGAATGTGTGTGAGTACATGAAAATTTTTAATGAATTGAGCGTAAATGTTAAAATGAATAGTTTTAATGATTTTAGTTCAAATTTTATAAATAATCAATTGTATTTTTTAAGAAATAATAATTTTTTATACAATTTTAATGCTGAATTATATAATACAGCAAATAAACACCTGCGGACAAAACAACCACCCTTGCCAAAATACAATCCTAATGCCTCGAACATGACGAAACTCCTCTGGGGATTAAGAGCTGATCCTAATCCGTCCGATCGGAGGAGGTTTCTCATGTGCCGACTTCAAGATCAAATCGATGAAGAGTCGTTGAAGCGTGATGCAAGAAAGCTGCTGTCCTACAGGACTTTCTCAAAAGAATGGTGATCGTCCATAAGGAAGACCACCTTTCAGTCTCGGAGAGCAGCAGCTTCCAAGTAGACTGCTTCAAATGGCATTAAGATTGTATTAGAGGAAATGAAAAAGAAACATTTCTTAAATGCAATGATATGCTCCGAGGATGTGCAGCTTCAAAATAGCTTGAAGCTTACTTTCCATTATATTGACCCATTGGAAGAGGATATCACACTTGAAGATCTCTTGGATGCGTGGACAATCACGCCTAAGACGTCATCTAATGGCATCTCGGCGTGCGCGGCTGCTACCAAGCTGATCGACGAGGAACTCCGAGGGCAAATCGCGGCTAAACTGATAGCTTCACCGCTAGCAGCCTAGACAGGTACACTCGGGAAAGTTATATTTTTTCAAAAGTGTCAATGGGTGTCAACGGCTAAGGCCACGAGACCTATCACCATATCCAATAATTGGTGATGATTTATGAGAGAGATCTGGCAAGATACCTGGCTCGCCACTACGAGTCGCGTGGATTGTTGGGTGACCACATTCACGGGTTTCGTAGTGGTAGGGGAACTGTAAAAGCAGTCAGGGCGTTGCAGGGTTTTCTTATTAAGAATACACGCCCGGCACTGCTGTATTATCTTGACGTGCCTGCAGCTTTTGACAACATCACACTCGAATCAGTAATGGAAATGTTGAGAAGAGATGTTGTTCCACTGAACATTCTGCGTCGAGTGTGGGGAATTTTGGAGAGCAAAAGCTTCTATCTAGAAGACGACAAGGGTCCCTTGTATAAGCTATCCAAGGGTCTTCTTCAAGGGTCCCCCTTATCGCCAATCCTTTATATGATTATGACAAGATGAGTCTTGGATGGACTTTTATATAGAAACACCAGTGGTACTATCTATGCGGACGATATAGCGCTGGTGTTTAAAAGAGACTCCTTGTATAACAGGAGATTCGAAGACAGAGTGAAATCTGTGGTGAATGGGATTGCTAGACGCCTGTCTAAGTTGGGTTTGTCGTTAAACCCAACGAAAAGCAATTTAATTCACTAGAGATTTCGCAAACCAGGACGCCATACTAAATTATTTGGTGCTCTTCCGGGGAATCGGAAGAGACAAATAAGGATACTGGTATCTATCTTCGAATCCAGGATGCAATGGAGATCAGACATGGCAAAATGTTTTAAATTAGTAAAAAAGGTATAAAGTTGTTCTGGCGTGCAAGACGTTTAAATGTCAGTTTGAGTAGGTGTATAGTAGTGCTCAACGCGTTTGTGTTGAGTGGCCTATACTTCTACTCAAATAATCGTCCACCAGAACAACATGATAGATTTTTTAAAAAGCTTCTGGAATTAATTAAAAAAGAATTTAGTAATGATGAATATTTGAAAAATTAATTAATTAAAAGATATGTAAAGTTTTATAATGTAAAAATAAAAAATTTTGAATAATTTTAATTTTTTGTGAATGAATTTGGCTTACGTTGTCTTTGTGTTTAATTTAAAATCTTATGTAAATTATTTGTTGAATAAACAATGAAATAGAATTTTATTGTTTAAATATGGTTTTATTTTTTTATTTTTACCATCACAAATCCGGAAAGAAAAATAATTACGACAGTCAAAAGACAAATGCTTCTCGTAGACGGGTTTGCAGAAGAGTGCATATGGGCGTGGAGATTCACTTTTCATAAATTCAACATTCATTGTTAATCAATGTTTTTTTACTTTAATAAATTCTTACATTTTTTTGACCTGTTTTTCAATTCTAATTGGTATACTTACAACTCGTGAACTACTCACTAATTCCGCAAATATTCACTCAGAATATATGAACGTCTTTGTAAATATGCCGTGTGATTATGCTTTCAAATCCCGTAGATTCCGGTAAAAGGGGGTGAACATCAGTTTTGGCAAAATGTCGTATAAAAATATAAAAGGATTATTTACCCTCAAAATTTAAACGAATCAATGCTGTCTAGTTTAATTGTGATTTGTATGCACTCAACATGTTTGTAGTAGAACATGTTAAGATAAGCGCTAGTAAATAGTGAGAATATTTTATACTCGTATGCATATAACATAAAGCAAAGCGTATAAAATAAATATAATGACATCATATTAAAAATTAGGAGCATGAGAAACGCCGTCCATCAAATTTTGCTATAAATAAATGTTTCATAAATTAAAAAATTAAATTAATTATTAAATAACTTAATTATTTTAAAATATTTAAAATAATTTAATTCAAGTATTTAATAATTTAATAGATACATATTTTAAACTAGGCTAATATAAAATAAAATAAAAAATTGTAATATATATAAATAAACAAAATATTATGAAAAATAAATTAAATAATGGATGGATTGACCCGCTGTTATGTTGGGTTGAGCAATAGTGGCCACAACGTGATAGCATCGTGATTCCTACAAATGACATCTAACTTCTGATATACCATATATTTTTATTAATCAATTCATAAAAATGTTTTTTATTACTCTATATAAATCTAAATTATATAAAATCTTGAGATTAAAATATTTATTTTAAAATTGATATATAGTACAAAACAGTTACCTAATCTGATTTTAAGTGTAAGAATGGAATGTTAGACTGCGTCTTATATTTTTCGTACACGAAGTTTTAAAAATATTATAGTTCAAACAAAGTAATTACAAAATACAAAAAAAGCAGATTTTCTAAGATTGGTGATTTAGTAACTGCTAGAATATTAAATGCTGCAGAAATACATAATGACAAACGATTTTAACGATTACGTTTCTTGGTGTGATGATTCTTCTGACAACGATCTTTGTTTCACTTTCCAGTTTGTTCGTTGTTCGTAAAACTCAATGACAAGCTGAGGCCATTGTAAATTTGCTACAGCTGCAGACACTAAATCCAAGTTATTTGAGTTTTTCCTTAAAAATTAGATTTAAGAAACTAATTGGCACATTTTTCTTGAACAATATATATAAAGTATCAAAATAAGTAAAAATTAAAAATTCATTTATTATTTCAAACTATATTTCATAAACATATGAGATTAATAGGACATGATATAGGATATAGATTATTATTTATTTTAGAACATATTGTTGAAGAAATTAAGACAATATTAAATCAAAAACTACTATTAAAAAGAGATTAATTTTTGTTTTGATTAAAACAAAAATTGCATATTCCTTGTGGTACAAATAATGGACAGAAGTAGTATTGTAAATAATGAAGACCTATATTATAATAATTCGGTTAGACGCAAGCCAAGAAGTAATGGCGATAAAAGGAATAGGAAAAAAGACTTGAAATTATTAAAAAAAGATGTTAAATATATAAACAATTAGAAATATTAAAACAACTTTTAAGTGATAATAAGCTAAAAGATCTTTATGTATATATAAGAAGTTTCACTAAAGATGCCATTTGTTCAATACATCAAAGATTAATTAACAATTATGATAGGTTGAGTTGTATAATAGACAATTATTGTAATATAAAATACTATAATCGTACAATAAATGTTAATAATAACAACAAAAAAATATACATTAACCATAAAATTCATTAATAAATGTATAGATAACATAAATATAGGTAGATTTTTAAATAATTTTAAAAATCTACCTATAAGCTGTTTTCTATAAAAATACCATCAAACAGAAAATAGTAAAATATATAAATCAACACAATAATATTAAAAATTAATTTAAAATTATTAGCGGAAAGGTTTTATGGATAGATAATAAATAATATACTTTGTATTAGAATACGATACACTAGATAATCAAATTTCATCAGAGGAAATACGTCCTTAACACGTATTTGGTACCGCTGCTATGTTGGGTAGAGGAATTAAGGGGCGAAACCTGATAGCATAGAAGTTCCTCCAGTAGTAGTAATACTCTCGAAAATTCAATAAGTTTCAGTTCAATAAATAGAATAATGAATATAAATGAATATTAAATATAAAATATTACGAATATAGCCAAAGTAAAGAACACTGCTGAAATGGATACAAATTAAGGACTGCCGAATAGTTATGTCAAATAATGTCTTTTTTTTAGAAAATGGCAGGTCATCATGTTTTAACTTATAATTTATTACTAACATTCAAATATATTTATATCATCAATTTAAACAATTTGCTTTTTAATTTTAACACGAGAGAATCTTCGCGTAAAGCAGGCAAAGGCACTGAAACTTTATTGATTTTTCGAGAACGCATTGTTGTGCTTATCGTTAAAATAAATATTTTTTTAAATTAGATAGTGCAATTTAAAGGCAATTTGAGGTAATTAAAAATTTAAAAAATTTCCGGTGTTCACTTTGCTCTGTGGATAAGCATTTAAAAAAACATGAATTATCCTACCCAAATAAATGGATATACTAACAATTTACTAATATTCAAAGTGGGATATTTAAAAAGGAATAACCAATTAAAATATCACCACGTAATAAAAAAAACGTTGATAGGGATACAGTAATATAAAACGATAAGGTATATTTAGTATAAATCAAAAACAATAAAATAAAATTTTGCCTAAAGAAAACATTTCAGAAATTGGCTTTACCACTTCATTAGAAAAAGGATTTCACCAGAGGCATCGGTCGCACCTAGGATTTTTTCTGGGACACATCCTCGCTCGAATCCTTTGCCATGAAATATATCTACTTTATGTTTTTGATCATCAACTGAAAGAGTTTTCTGCTTACACTGTTTACTTTTCAGATTTGCTTCAAAAGCAGTAATAAGATCAGGATGATTTAGATTTGCTTCCGGTTCCCATGTATTATCAGAACTAAATACAAGAACAACAATCTAGACAATACCATGTAATAAGAATGAAAAATAAGCTAATTTTTGAAACTACTGACATTTAATATATAACAAAAACGAATAAACTACACATTTTTTGTAAATTTATAAATTATAATAGTTTTCGTTTTCACTAATGTCAATAATACACAAGCAACATTTCCAATATTAAATAAAAGTAAAGTTAAGGGCATCTTTATATTTATTTTTAAATTTTCGCCAGTTTAAATGAGTAATCATCCGGAAACATACATTTGCAAACATTAAAACATTCATGCAAACGTTTAGATTAAAAAATTACAATTATATAATTTAACACGCAAAAACAGCAAAGCATCGTTTTTTAATTTTTTAATTTTTTTTACTTTAATAAATTCTTACATTTTTCTAAAGCATCAAGCATTAAAACACAAAATATTAAAATACAGTGGCTTACTTTAAACTAAAATTTGCAAAAAAACGGTATTGATACGTAGCATTAAGCAAACCAGAAGTATTTCTGTCCTTCTTCTTTTGCACTGTCGAAATGAGGAAGCTATTGTTCGCATTTCATTATTCTTGAAGATATAACTCTCGCTTATAAACAATTGTTTTAGAAGTTGACGAGCGAGGAAACATAATTTATTTAATGAATTTTCGAATGCAACTGCATTCATGATCAGATTGTAAGAGTTCTAATAACCAAGACTTTTTTAACGATAAAAAAGTCTTGGTTATTAGAACTCTTACAATCTGATGATGAATGCAGTTGCATTCGAAAATTCATTAAATAAATTATGTTTCCTCGCTCGTCAACTTCTAAAGCATTTCATTATGTTATTGTCCGCTAAGCACATCAACACACTCTATATTCCATCCATAGCCGCATCTAACTGTTCTTTATCTCAAGGTCTTGTAATCATAGTTAAATGCTCATTTAGGTCTTCCCTCCTTCTAAACTTATCATGTTCTGTTATTGTTTTTTGCTGTATCGCTATGTAAGGACGGTAAGCAAATCAATTTAGACAATATTCGATCAGGAGAGATACATCAGAATGGAAACATTCTGGATCGAATAATTA
Organism: Pomphorhynchus laevis; assembly: GCA_012934845.2. Lineage (NCBI taxonomy): Eukaryota > Metazoa > Acanthocephala > Palaeacanthocephala > Echinorhynchida > Pomphorhynchidae > Pomphorhynchus > Pomphorhynchus laevis. Next base: position 76,653 of record WNNJ02001200.1, on the reverse strand, counting down.
GTAGTGGTAAATATATAATACTTGGTAATTTCAATGACAGAACTGGTAGTCGGATTAAAGACAAAATCCACTGATCCAGAGACAAATAAATAATTCATATACCATCAGCATTTACCTTTCATTACACATCAACAAATTTTATCCTCGGAATTCTACTGCTTCATCAGAAGTGGTTGCTTAAACCCTTTTGTACTGAACAGTTGCAACAGCATTTGTCAACCTCGGCTTATATATTGAGATGGCGTTTAGAGGATGATACACTTTGACGAAGAAGATACCACTTTGATCCTATCAGAGTAAACATCTTCCATGCGGCTATCGGACTCTTTCCCGTTGTAGGTATTGTAAATTTAGCCTTATTTACCTCCAGAATTCCCCAGTAAGCTAACGGAATTATGTCGACAACATATAAAGGTCGGATTTTTAATCCCACTCCAACAAAACTTGTGGTCTTAGCTAAACTGGCCTACCCAATTTTTTTTAATGTTTGAAAGAATATTGGAGCTCTCGTTACAAATTCTAACTAAGTAAGTATATAATGCCAGCATTGCTCGAATCAACCCTCCTCAGTTTTCCTTTTGGAAGATATTCAAGACGTTTGTCAGTTAGAAGCAAAAAGCGTCGGGTTGGATTGGTTCATTAAGCATTGACAGAGTTTTAGAGGAGTCGATTTCTCTGCATAATTAGGGAGCAACTCCCACACAGCAACCCATATCCTCTTGGTGTGGCATCAGAAGTAAAGATCTGTCTATGACGGATATCGAAAAATTCCTGGGGTCCAAAACTGTTTGAATCCCATATGACAATCTTACGTAGTATCTGTAAGCTTTTGAAATACTGTCAGAGAAAAATATCACCTTTACAATGCTCTTAGCATCCCCGTCCTATGCTGCAGGTATTAACGTCTCCAAACGGATATTTTTATTTAATAAACATCCAGTTACATGTCCTAAACATTTGCGGCACATTTCGATTTAAAACTCTCTTATATCAATTAATTTAGGCGAGATTTGATTTCACTAATTTTTCATGGGTACGATATTGGACATTCAGTACATTCATCAGTGCGTGAAGTGCATCAGTTTTGTCAAGAATATTGACTTTTTTGCTGCATTTGACAACATTTGCATTTCATGCTACCATATATCTTATGTCCCTAGGGTTGTCTGGGAGAAATGTTATCAGTGCGAGTATACTGTTGTATACTAAGCGCTTATATTACGAAGATGATCCTGATGCGCGACAGTTTTACCTAATTATTGGGGTGCCACAGGTTCCCTTCTTTCTAATATCTTGTAGCTAACTGCCAACATTATTTTTCTAAACTCTGACGCGCAATCAACATTTTGTGATGCATGCTGATTATACAACATCTTTATTTTCAGGACGCAGATGCAAGGACGTTGTCTTTAAAATCAGTCAATTCTGATTAAGATTAAAAGTTCAGTTATCCCCTTCTAGCCTTCTTTATAATTCATCTCAAACACAGATGGTAGTATTTCATGGCACCTCTGCAAACAGAAAAAATTAAAGAGAATAGCAATTTCAACTTTTCCCATGGGCCCTAAAACCGGCACAGTATCTACCATAAAGATAGAGGGTTCAGGTACGTCTTTATTGTAGTTGGGACCTCTCGATGCTTGTCATCTAATCTAGTGAACGTCCCTCTGGGAAAATACTAAGATTTCATAAGCACTTCATGTTGAAACTACCAACCATAATGTGTCGCGATTGTGACATCAGGTGTGTGATGGCATGGATGGCTCAATCGCACAATGTCGCGTTAGTGTATGCTTTCGGGATCTGCTTCCTTTGGAAAGAGTAGTATTTTGCAGTAAATAATCAACCTTGTTACTCGACTGTATTTATTATAAAAATCTATTTATTAAAACAAACAATTTAATTTACAAAACAAAAATTCAATTTAATTATAAAGTAAAGCAAAAGTAATATTAAATTGAAAATTTGATGACTGTTTTTTATTCTGCACGCTACTTTAATTCTATCTATAAGGCAACAGCATTACGCTACATTTCAGTATTGGTAACGTTGTCAGATACTGATCCAATACCTACGTTTCACCTTTTGGTCCTTTTAATACTTATTGGCAATAACTCGACTCGTCTGCTTTTATTGGCAATTAGACTTTATGAAATACTTTTTGTTTGACATTTTGCAAATTTAAATTAAATTATTTCTGATTTCATTCTTATTTTAAATAATATCAACGTTGGTAGGGAAATGTGCAACCTTAATTGTGGAAACCTACTTCTATTTGCAGTTACTTGTAATTTTCAAAGTAGTCATCTATAGTCTGTTTCCTAATTGTAAGTTGATATACCTGTGTATTCATTGTTACTATTACAAATTTTAATACACTAGATTTTAGTATTGGTAGATCTCATCAGCTGCTGATACAATACCTATGTTTCACGTTTCAGTCCTTTTAATGTTAACTGACTATCTTTCGATTTCTCTGCTGTATTGACCATTAGATTTAATGAAATAATTGTATTTAATATTTTGTATATCTAAATTAAATTATTTCTGATTTGAAATAATTTCAGCATTTGCAAAGAAATATGCAATGTTCAATTTGCAAACCTACCTATATTTGCAATTAATCGCCATTTTCAAATAAGTCACATGTAGTTTGTTCCATAATTTAAAAATCACATAACTGTGCAGTCATTGTTACAATTGAAATTTTAATGACTATTTGTGACTATGCACGCTGCTTTAATCCTATCTAAATGCTAATAGCAGTATGCTACATTTCAGTATTGGTGAACGTTGTCAGCTTCTGATCCAAAACCTAGGTTTCACCTTTTGTCCTTTTAGTGTTGCCTGACGATCACTCGACTCGTCTGCTTTATTGACAATTAGATTGAATGAAATAAGTTGAATGTCAATGTCGGAAATTCAATTAATATTTTTATATATAATCTCGGAAATTAAATAAATTCTCAACTTTTGTCAATTTTGGAGGTAAATCCAATAAATAACATGTAGCATCGATCACAAACAAAAGCGGACACTGATTTTTAATGAATTCAAAATAATTACATATAACTTATGCAAATACACTTTCAAAATTTAAATGTAAGATCTGTATGACTCACTTATTTATGTTGAGTTATTATTACTAAAACATTTGATAAAAAAGTTTATCAATTTTTGAATTTTCATGTTAGTACTTGGTATTGAGTTAAAACGTTTTGGGTATGTGCTATTAATGTTTTTCTAAACTAATTCCAAAATAAGATATATGAACCAACATTAATATCTTGAATCTACGATGAATGGCGGCATATCTAAATATGAGCATTAAATTAACATCAATTAAAACTACTTTTAATTTATATCGTAAAGATGACATATTTAAATTTACAAGAAACATATTTTTGCATGAGCATTCATGCATACCATATAATATAAAATATAATACATTAAATAATGAAATTTTAAGAATTGCAACAATATGTAATGGTATTGGCTTTCTTCAATATCATTTAAATAATTTAATAGATACATATTTTAAACTAGGTTAATATAAAAATAACATCAAGCAGAAAATAGTAAAATATATAAATCAACACAATAATATTAAAAATAAATTTAAAATCATTAGCGGACAATTTTTATGGATGGATAATAAATAATATACTTTGCATTAGAATAAGATACTAGATAGCTTTATCAGAGGAAATACCTCATTAGCATGTATTTGGCACCACTGCTATGTTGGGTAGAGGAGTTGGGGGCCGAAACCTGATAGCATAGCAGTTCCTCCTGATGACCTCTAATCCTTATTCTGATACAACGTCTGTTATTTATTAGTCAATTCATAAAATGACGTTTATTTTGAATTTCAATTTTTTTTTAACTTGATTTAAATTATAGAAAATCTAAAAACAATTATTAATTTTATTATTTAATTATTAAATTTTGATTTAGCATTATTATGTTTTGTTGATTTTATAATTATATTAAATACTTAGACTTAGTTAGCTGATTTGATTCGTTTAAAATAATCATATGAAATATCAAGTTTCAGTTAAACTCGTCACGGTTACAATCTAAATCGTCAGGTTTTATTTAATCTCGTCAGTTAAGCAATCATTAAATAGTCATTTTTATTTTGTATTTGAACTCGCCACCTTTGCATTCAGTTTTATAACTTTAAGATTTAATCACGATATGATTGAAATCAAGAACATTCTTTTGGAATTCAATCTCGTCATTATTGCTCTTGTGATCTTCTCTTTTATATTTAGCAGTAACGTCACTGATAAATTTATCCTTGCCATTTTTATCCAATTTCGTCACATTTGCAAAGATCTTTAACTTCGACTAAATGCGACGAAATAGAATTAGCCTTCCATGTAAGGGCGACGAGATAGAAATTTACGTAAAAGCGACGAGATAGAATTCGTTTTCTACGTAAAGGCGACGAGATATAAATCAAACGTGACACGATTAAATTTAAAAGTGACTCAATTAAAAAGCGAACATGGGGAGTAAATTAATAAAGGCATGCTAAATTGATAAATGTTGGAAAATGTAAAATTGTCAAGGACAATTGCCCATAACAGTTCATTCTTGATAAACACAACGAATTTCCGAATGTTTCCATCTGATACCTGGAGCTGGATACTATCCCGTTTGAAATGAGTTAATATTTCAAGAAAACAAACTGAAATATTAGCATTGACAGTCGGCTCACAACTGTCAATAAATAATGTGCATGATAGTCTGAAATAGTACATGCATTTTTAACGGATCCCCAAGCATATAACAAGGTGATATTACTATCAAAAATAGCAGACAACGAAAGGTCAATATACATGATTTTGCCCTTTCATCTTAGGCTACAAACATCTGTATCATTCTATGTTTGCTGAAAATACCATGCAATAATTTAGCTTGTGTGATTTAATTTGATTAACTTATTAAGATTCGTTTGGATGACATTTTTACAAACGACAGATTGCATCAAAGGAAGCTACGTGGCACAATGAACAAATCCTTACTCATTATAATAATTCTAATACTGTTGACGATAAAAAATATAACTATACATAAGAGAACAGTAAATATGTAGCTCTGAGATCCGCAAAATTACAAAAATATTTATAGCTGGCAATGATATACATTCATGCGTTCAATATATCCCATAACAATTAGTACATTAATAGCTAGATTTGAAAAGTAACACATTTAAACTAGCTTTTAAAAGTCCACTTTAAAAAGTAAACGCCACCTCTCATTTTAAACAAATCTGTTGATCTTACTAATCATAATTTTTCCATTTTAACAGATATTCGACTTTTCCGTTCCGAATTCGTTTGTCCACTATTTTTTCTACTATATATTCCTCTACTCCACCGTGACCATGTTCATACACGCCGTCGTGCATGTGAGTGTGACTACTGTCCATCTTATATATATATATCTAGAAACAATACAATGCATTTAAGTACCTTTCAATATATTCTCTCATTTTTAGACATTTTAAAAGGTCACTTTCATAAGGTATAAGTAAGTACACGATCACAATTATAACAGCTTAAGCATTACTAATCAAAGGGCTCGCTGTATAGCAACTTAAAATCGATTAAATTTAAAACAATTCATTTTCAATAAAGCTATAAAATCTTTGAAGTATAACATTAGTATGATGCTATTTGTCAATTTTAATAAATTTAATTTAATAGTGCTATATCTATTACGTTTTGTCAAATAGTTTATCACTACGAAAATAATAATTATTGTAGTAGTCAATACATGTAATAGACAATTCTGTTTAAAATCAATTTTCAATTGATTTCGTGCTGTAATGTTCTTTTCATATTCTTTATAATAATGATCAGATATCCACAACAATATGTGGTAATAAATAGAAGACGGTGTGATAGGGGACACTCATTTCATCTTATTAATTGTGAACATGGATTAAAAAATGATTTATTTTAACGTGGCAAATGCGTGCCAGCGCACGCTTACATGACCACAACAAAACAAAAATGTAAATCATGTGTCGAGAAGGTGTGAACAGAGAAGGTGTTTGAATGCGATAAAAGAGTTAGCGCGGTAGACGTCGAGAGGGAGTTAATTCCAGGCGAGTGTGGCGGCGACGAGGAAGGATCGGAGACCGTAGTTGTTGGAGTAATTGGGAACGTGGAGTAAGAGGGAATGACGGGAACGCAGCGATAGCGAGGTGGGGCGAGTGTCGTCTAAGAAAGAAAGGTTGATGAACAATGGAGAGCCGACAGCGATGAGACGAAAAGTAACGAGAAGAAGGCGGATGTAGATGGTGGGCCAGGGGAGTTGGGCAAGATATGTGGATATGTGGTCGAAGCGACGGAGACGAAAGAGCACTCGAACGGCGGTGTTGATTATTCGTTGTAGGGGTAGGATGATGGATTTTGGAGAATTGGCGAAAAGGCTAAGGCAGTAATCGATTTTAGGGAAAAGAAGCGATGAAAGAAGAGACATACAAGAACGGAAGTCGATAAGGGGGCGGATACGGCGGATGTCACGGAGAATTAAGTTAGATGAGCGAACCTTGTCACGGACGAAGGGTTTAAGGGAAAGGTGATCATAAAATCCATCATAAAATGGATTAAGTAACACATCCTATCAATTATACCACAGAGCATTACGAGCTTGGAACGGTCTTCAGTGCGATATGGTTGCACTGCCTGTGACTAGTTTTCGAAGGGCTGTTCTTAATTATTGTAGAAGCTTATGTATTCGAGTATCCCCTTACTTTTAATTTTTTAATTTTATTGACTTTATCAATGATTTGTGATTGAGTAAATAACCCTTTGGGTTGTTAAGCTCTGCATTGTAATAATAATTGATAACATCAGGTCCTAATTTTTAAGCTTATTGAGATTCGCGTCGCTTGTTTGACTTGATTAAAGTGAGGACTATACAATAAACAACCTCGCACTTTCCAATAAGACAAACGGGTCGAGCCAAACGATGCATTTAAAATGGCAACGAATTATATCGTAATCATCTTTGAAAATGTTAAGCTCTTTGAAATTATAAAATCTTGACTTATAAAAACTTTGATATATGAAACTAGTATTTATAGAATCAGCGGACAACAAGGACTCATTAATCACACTGCAACCCTTAACTACATAATGACAATAGGAACAAACAGAAAACGGCAGAGAAAACAGAAGATCAAACCAGATACCCTTGACTTATACAATGATTATATTTCTAGTCAAGTAGGATACTATTAAGAGAGCTGTAACATTTGGACAACTATCACATATCAAAATAAAAATATTGAACGTATAGCAAAGAAGTGATTTGTTTGTGGATTCTGTGCTGTTCGACATATAAAACAAATTCGAGATATTGATCAAAATGATCACATTAATCAAGAAGATGATCACGAGGAGAAAGTCAAAGCAGTGATTGTATTATAGATCAGCGTACAACAAACTATCGGCAATAATCATACCTATCGAATATCCATCATTACCCCACAAAAACACTCTACATAAGTATGGAATAATATTAGCGGACATTATTTTCAAAATTTAACCAGTCGATCAACCAAATTTGCAACTTGATAAAACCCAACTATAATGATCATTATCGGGATAATAGTCCAATGTCTAAATCGTCAGTGATAATTGGTAATGTCGAAAAGTTTTTCACGTATAAAACGGAAATACCTATAATAAAAAACCATTAACACAATCGCTAAACATTAATCTACGAACGAGCGGCGAAAACCGAGATAGGTGCGTATTCTTTGCTAACATACAGGAATCTAATTCCTCGGAGCCACGGCTACATCTTGATCATATCGTGAGTGGATATCGGGAAGTATTATCACAAATATTTACATAAAGTGATGAATCTATAGCCTCGTCTCTTTTAGTAAAATGGTTGTTTAGGTTAGGAAGGAAAAATCGCATGCAACTTCAGCGAAACTGTGAACGAGATCTTATTCAGAGGATATAAATTAAAAAATCAAGCACAAAAATCTTAAAGGATCTCAGCATTCAGGGTCGTAAGATGCAACATGAAGCTTGGGTAGAGTTAAAGACTAGGAATGCGCCTGATGAAAAATACTTGACAATACGAAATTATCGTCTGGTTCGAAGAAAACCATTTGAACGATGAGATCCAATCAGTTCGTTTGTTGCTTAAGCATGGATCATTAGATATTTTTGCTACTGGTCTATAAACAAATTCAAGAACCAGTAAATGTCGACTTACAATTATTAACGTCGCTTGTACAAATGCTCGTATCGAATATTGACGAATTTTGGAACAGATTATTTATAAATAAATCTTAAATAATTGCAGTTATCGAAACTTGGCACATCATGATATTGCTGATAGTTGTGTAGCTGTAGATAAATACTCTATCATCAGGGTTGATCGTAAATAATGCCGTTGATGTGGTGTCGCACTTTATATCAATCATTGTATAGGTGTGGATAATTTTGGATGTTATACTGATACATATGGTACTTGTAAACTGATGGTAGTAAATCTATCGCATGCAAGAAATAAAGTTACTATTGTAGTATGCTATAGATCTCCATGTAGCTCCGTTCTCACTTAGGAATTCTCAGATATTGTGATCAAGGCAGCGATAAACGGCCGTTTCATTTGTTCAGGAAACTTCAACATTTCTAGCATCAATATGGATGATCCCCATTCGGGAATGATCTTTTCTAGTAAACTTGACCATGACTTGTAGAATGTTCTGTTAAATAACCTACTTCTTGTTCAGCATGTAACAACACCAACTAGGATTATTAATGATCAAAGTTCTTTGTTGGATTTAATTTTATCTAAATCATTAACAGATGATGTCCATGACACTATACATGAGGCACCTATAGAAGTGAGTGATTATTGTATATTGCTTTTTCACTTGTCATACATTCTAAAATGTATTATTGACGAAATCGAAACTAAAATCTTCAAACATTGTTGGTATCGTGTTGATCGTGTTGTAAAATTCTTCAAGCATCATTGACTGTAAACTTTGTAGGCGCTAGTGACGCTGGTAAAGATTGTTGAAGGGTTTTCCGTTCATCATTAAATAAAATAAAGGAAAAAAACCTTCCCGTCAAGATCATATATAAAAATGGAAAAGTAAATCATCCGTGGTTTAATCAAGCGCTAAAATCAGCACTAAAACAAAAAAATCCGACTATTTAAAAAAGCTGCAAAGACAATATTTATCGACAGGAATACATCAATTGTAGCAACGTTTTCGAAAATCTTAAAAACAACAACTTAAACTACGAAATGACAATAGATGATAACTTTAATAATACACCAAAGTGATTTTGGGCTCACATACGTCGAAATAGGACAAATCATCCTGAAATTTCGTCTCATTGTATTAATGATGACTTTGCCAAATCGCAACAAGCTGTAGTCGACATGCTTGCGCAAACTTTTCAACTCGTAACGAGTAACAAAGAAACTAACCAGCAATCTAGTGTAAGTCATTCACAAAGTTATTTTGATGCTACTGTTGAAAACGTTTATAGTGAGTTGAATTTATTAAAACATTCGTCATCTGGACCGTACGTATTACATCCATAGATACTAAGGATATTATCTAAATTCATTTCTTGACCGCTAGCTTATTTATTTCAGCTATCACTTGTAAAATCAATTATCCCGTTAGATTGGAAAACAAAAAGGGTGATCGTCACAATCCTGGAAATTATAGACCAATAAGTCTTACAAGTGTTGTCTGTAAGATGTTAGAGCGCATATTGCCTCGCCGTCTACTATCCTATCTTGAATCATCAAAATTGTAGATATACGCATCACGGTTTTTGTTCTGAACGCTCTTGCATTGCTTATTTTTATGTATGCGCGAAGCATGGGTTGATGCAGTTGCACAGAGTAATACCGCTGATGTCATATATTTTGACTTTAGTAGGGCCTTTAATAGGGTTCTCCATAATATGTTGATTGAGTTTCTTGCAGAGTACGAAATTGAAATTCATATAATTTGATGGATCAACGCTTTCCTATCTGATCGTTCTTTCCGAGTCCATGTTGGTAATTGTCTCTCTAGACCATCAAGTTTGTCAATGGATGTTGACGGGGATGGGTTTTGGAACCACAATTATTCGTAAAAATTTTTAATAATTTGCCGACCTCTCTAAAGTGTAAAAAAAGGATTCGCAGATTATCTTAAAATATGGAATGTCATAACGTGCGATGCCGATATACAAAACTTACAAAATGACATAAATTTTGGTTAATAAATGTAGCGAACTTAACGGAATCATGATTAGCACTACTAAATGTGGCACCTGTCTGATCTGTCATGGAGTATGCATCGTCAGCGACGTTTCCTTTTCCTCGTAGCAAAATAAATCAATTAGAAAAGATTCTTCGCCGATTTTCCCAGCTATGCACCGGTCTTCGAAACGTTCCCTACCATGATAGACTAAAGTAACTAAAATCACTTTAGTTTGCATGATACATGTGTATAATGATTTTATTGCAGTTATGGCGAGTGATCCATGCCTTCCCTGGCTATCCTTCGGAATCCATGATTCTAAATGATCGTCCGAGCCATAAAGGTCACTTGTCATCAGTTGTCGTTCAGTCATAGGTGAACTGACTTAGATACTTTCGATTATCACACAAAGTGATAAACCTATGGAACCGCTTGCCGAATTCGATTGCGTATGTAACACATCATAAAACATTTCAGAGCATGATGATCATGTGGATAAAAAGAGAATAAATATCGGAGGAAATATACAACTATACTTGACAACAACAATTATTGAACTATTTCAATTTCTGTTTTTTTTTTCTTTTCTATATTGTTAGAAGACAAAATGACCCATCCAATAGTCAAAGTTTTTTAGTAAATAATAATTTCACATTATTTGATAAAATAGTCAAAATACTGGTGCTAAACTTAAAACCATATTTTAATTTGTGAAAAGTTGAAATATATAAAATGTTTGCAAATATTATAAAATTATCATTTTATAATACTAAATATAGTGTTTTTAATAAGGAAATTTATTTTTTGAAAAAAATTAACATAAAGTGTTCGAATAGTAGTTATAATAAATTAATTATACGCTGAACTGTATAGAAAAAAACAATACGTCTTATTACCTCTAATTAGATCCCCATTTATTTGTCTAAATATATATGTACCTACTTTTAAATAAATTGATTTATTAAATAACTACTTAATTTTAAATAAATACTTTTAAATAATTTTGATTTATCAAAATATTTAAGGATTATATTAATTCAATTTTATCCATATATTTATATTTATTTGATGGCTTAATTTTTGTTAGATAGGCGTTATAATTATTATAACATATATATGTATATCTTTTTCCGAATATAAGATTAATTAATTTTACTAACGCTTCTTTAATATCTACTAAACCTAGATTTGTATAAAGAGTACTAAAATCGTATGTATTTATATTTTGAAAATTTATTCCTTTTGTCTGTTCTAAAAATTCTTTTGTAGAATTAATACTGAAATAGTGTTTTATACCAGTATTAATTTCGATTACCTTGCAATATTTTTTAAAATGTGCTTTAATTACTTTAAGTATTTTATTCATATAGACAGAAAGTGGTTTTAATGTACATTTAAACGCACTACATATGAACCTAGGTTTTATTGGATTTTTATGTAATTTTGGATTCCAATATAATATAGGTATAGTTTTATTGTCTTTTTATTATTTAATTTTTATTTCACTAGCTGATGATAGAAACAAAGCGTGTTTCGGGTTTTGGTTTTCACCTTCTGTTCCTTTTTCTAATAATTATATCAACAGCTAGCGAAACATAAGTATTTTTTGATATTTAAAAGGTATCTTCGAGAATTTGCTTACGTAGTAGCATAACCTACTTATGAGTGCTGTCGACTACCATCATCTCGTCTAGGAGTGATAAATAAGTCTGCTCTGTGTGTAATGGAACTACGGTTTTTGGCCACATTACGATTATGAAAATGAAACTTATTAGCTCAGGGATATCAGTTAAACACATTCTGCGAACACATTATAAAAATGTATCCTTTAAAGCAAGCGATGACAGCAATTAAAATTCTTGCTGAATAAAATTAGGATGATCCGGATAGCACGTTGTTAGTTTAAAGATGCTAGGCCGATGCTACTACGTTAGCGAATTCTCGGAGATGCCTTTTTAATATACCACAAGGCAGCCGAACCGACTGATGGTAGTTTACCCGACTGATGAGTGCTGTCGGCTACCATCAGCTCGTCTAGAAGTGATAGCGAAGTCTGCTCTACATGTAATCGAACTCCAGTTTTTGGCAACATTTACAATTATAAAACTGAAGCTTATTAGCTCCGGGAGCTCAGTTAAACACATTATGTGAACACATTATAAAAATGTATTTTTCAAAGGGATCATATAAGAAAGGCAAATTCTCGGAGATGTCTTTTAAATATATCACAATGCAACCAAAACGACTGATGGTAGTTCACCCTACTGATGAGTGATGTCGGCTGCCATCGGCTAGTCTAGGAGTGATAAAGAAGTCTGATCTGCATGTAATCGAACTCCGGCTTTTGCCAACATCCACAATTATGAAACTGAAGCTTGTAGGCTCTCGGAGAACAGTGTGAACCATTCTACTATAAATATATATGTATACTTATTTATATATAATCGATATGACGATCTAGATCAAATTTCGATGGAATTCTAATTTAATATTTTTTTATAAAAATATCAATATCTTTAATAATTATTGGAGCTGCGGATCAAAGGAAAGAGGAAATTATTTTTGATATTTCGCTAACTTCTGTTAGCATCTTCAGAAAATTACAATCAAATTACAATTGTAATTTTCTGAATATGCCAACAGAAGTTAGCGAAATATCGAAAATAATTTCGTCTTTCCTTTGATCCAGCTCCAATAATTATTTATCAAAAATGGATCAGTATCAACTATTTAAAATCAATTGTTTTTTTTTAATTTTTGTAAATTTATAAGAACAGATAAAGTGTAAAAACTTTTATTTTAAAAATTACAATATTTCGACAGCTATTATTTTCAGAAAATTCCAAACTTGTTCGTAAATTAGTGTTGTTTGCTGCTATCATGTTTGAAAATGTATTTATAATTTCGTGATGATTATATCAAGAGCTAGCGAAATATATTAGCATTTTTGGAATAGAAATGTTTCACTCATTTTCTTCGTTCCCATAAATTTACGTATGTGAGTGATAGTAAAATGGAATTATTCAGAAGCCTGTTTAATTCACGGATAGTCAACCACTAGTCAATTTACTCCATTTAGTAAATGCATATGACTGTAATGATAATGTACGCCCCATTATCTGGTTAGAATACATTCAAATTTTTTGATATTTCTGTTTGATACTTTACGTCGCATTGCATTTACTAACATCTATATGAACAAATATGTTATATCTAATATGCAATATTCGTAAAATTTACTTGGATGGCAGAATACGTTCGTTTGGTAACACGGACGTAATCATAGCGGAATTTAATATTTAATTGTTTAAATACTTTTATACTAAAAAGTGATTCTTTTAATTTATAAAATGTAACATTTTGCGAATAAAAATATATACCATACTGTATTTTGTTATAATGAAAATAGCATTTTCTCATTGTGTAGGGTACTCTTGCAACTAGCTTACGGATTGTGTTTCTTAACCGAACACATCTGCAAGTCTAAACAAAAACTGATGTTTATAATTTTTATGAAATAATATCACGATCTTACACGAATTAAAATGTCCACAGGTAAAGACTTTCTTTTTTGAGATGAAAGTATTTGTTAAATACATTTACACTATATTAGCCATATTTAATATGGAGTTTTCAAATAAGTATTCCGACGTATATGAGCATATAAAACCATTCAAAGCATCTTATAGGTGCTTCGAATCTTTAGATTCAAAACACCTAGAGATGCTTGGAAGAATAAAAATTCAAATTTAATCGCTATGTACAATCATATTTCACGATGGTTCAACAAACTGTCAACTAATGTGATTGCAGGCTTTGTGAATTACATTTTATTTCTGGAAATGACCTTTAATGTAATATTATCAACAGTAAAAGCCACATAGTGAACCATCACTGTACACTTACTAGCAAATTACTTATATAATTTACGTCATTTTATTGGTCAAATGTTTAATTCCTTTAAATGTTGATTTACTTTCAATTTAAAGTCAATAAAATATTATTATCTTTGTGAGTGAATTTACTCTTCTTGTTTTATCAAATGGTAAGTGCGCACATTTGATAAAATGATAATTCATCATGACAACCTCTATTTTCATTCTAATAAATATTATATAATAGTCGATTCTTACATATTCTAAATACAAATTCTTTAGCTAAGTTAATGATTTTCAATTTTTTAATTTATTGCGGTTATTTTATGTAGTTTAAGTTAAGTGATATGCTTAATCCATACGACTATTTATAAATAATATTTTATTACTAATTACTTGTATAATTATTTATTATTTATGATTATTTATTTTTATTTTAAATTTATAAATAGTATACGTAGACTCAGTTTGCTGATCTTAAAATAATTTAATCCTGTTAGATTAAGAAATTACTCTTTATATCGGAGGAAATACATCGATTGCAGGTATTTGGCTTCTCTGTTATAGTGGAAAAATAAGTGCGATAATAATATAATATAATAAAACAATAATAATCAATATACATTGTATATTATCTATTAATCGGTTTATATATAGATTATATATAGTAAACATTATTTATTAAGATCAAGATATTTTCATTTTTAAATACATCTATATAGTACAAAATATGTAGTATCAGTTAAATTACATTTTGATTCACAATGATGTTTATTATATAATCGTTATCAAAGTTGTCGAATTATGTGCTCATAGTTTCTTCCTAAAGCTTAATAAAACCTTTACGCAAACAAAGGTTATGAACAGTAAATTGGAATTAAATTGAATTAATTAAATTTATTGATTTAAACCACAATTTGTATTATTAATCTTGTCTAATGCAATAAAAATTTAAATTTTAAGGTTCAGACAGTTACTTAAAGATTTATTGATATATAAAAATACTACGGCCAATTTGTGAAAATATCTCGTAAATGTCGTTTGTCTGTCGTTTTTAAGCGAATACTGGAAATTATTGTCCGGTAGATAAAAAAGTCTCGTAAATTAAAACATTTTTTTTTATTTTCGAACACTTCAAAATGGAACAAAACCCGTAATTTCGCCTATCTAAGCTTCAGCGCCTTCTTTGCTATCCTTTTCGACATTCTCCCGCTGTTCTTTGTCTTTCTTTTCGTCGAGGGTAGAGCCTTTCTTCGACCCGGACACGATGTCATCAATACGTAGAATAGTGATCGCCATCTACAAATTTACCGATAAAACTTCAAAACTGAAAAAGAAAAAATAAACATTACTTCTATCGCGGACTTGAAAAGCTGTAGTTTCACTAGTCGGGGTTCAACAATGCCAGCCTCAAGTGTATCAATGATCATACCGGTTTCGCCGTCAATTCCGAAATTTTTGGCACCTTCAGCTTTGCTTCTATGCTTTGATTTTAGTGAAGTCAATGTTCTAATAACATTGGCACCTGCATTCTTAATTAGCACGCGAGGAATTACTTCCAGTGCTCTGGCAGCTGCTAAATACGGGAATTTCTCGACACCACTAAAAATCGGATCGACTGCCTCTCGAGCTCGATCTTCGAGCAATCTAAACACACCGGGTGATTAGCATTTAAAAATAAAAGTTCATTGAACGTAATAAAGAATTGCGTTAAATAATTTCATTCGCATAGATGTACAATAGTTTGTTCTATTTTTTAGTATTATTTTAATACTAAGTATTATTTTTAGTAAATGAAATTAATTTGTTGAAAAACATTTTCCTTAAATAACTCACTTAAATATCTGTAGTTTGCAAATATTTTATCATCAGTAAATTATTAAAGATGATTCGCGAGAGTGAAACACTCAGTAGCACTGTAATAAATTACTGCTGAATAAATTTGACAACAATTGTTAGAACGTTTCTTATCACAATGAACCCTTATGCAAATCAAATAAAAATTGTATGAAACGCATACTTACTTGCATAGTTCAATTTCGCATGCACCACCGCCAGGTACGATATAAGGATCCAGCAAAATATTACGTGCGACACATAGTGCATCTTGCAGGTTTCTAGCTATTTCATCTACTAGATCTTTACTTGAACCACGAAGAACGATCGTACATGCCTTTGGATTAGTGCACTGCTCAAAGAATGCATATTGTCTAAACAATTTAAATTAGCATTAACATGTGATCAATGCGAACGCAGTAAATACACACAAGGTATAGAAAAAAACTAATAGTACTGATTAAAATAATAGCAACAGATGATGCCAATGGTGTATCCTGATGTACATGGTGATTGAAAATCTTAAAATTCAAAATCCAGGCATAGATTACTAAACACAACGAAGAAACAAACACCTCAGTATTGATAAGATAACATCATAAGTAAATTCATTTTCAACATAATAAATTCGACAATCAACGCTAATAATTCGGTATTAACTATTTACCAGTTGTCTTATTAACTTGTTAAAATACAACTTAAAAATTTGTAGTGTCGTGAGTGTTCAATAGGATGACAATGGCCCCAACAGCAAAAAACAATAACCTCTTAAACAATGCATGTATGGCAAGATGTAGTATAGCTAGTCCCGTCCAACTCGCCACTAAACCTAGAACAAGTTAAGGTTATAACCCCTATTAACAAACACAACACTACGGTAACATAATCCATTCTTATATATATAACACCCCATAGATACACACATATTACTAAACCTGCCACTACAAGTGTGGAGGAGTGTACTAAAGCAGATATGGAAGTGGACGCAGCTATGGCTAGGGGTAGTTACCCTCTACAAGGAAACTGAGAACTTTTCGTTAAAATCTAAATACACCCTAACAAACCCATAACTCCACCCAAAATACCACTATTTAGCCCTCCTAAGAGGAGAGCTAAAATCAACAATATCATTATAAACCTTACATCACCCACATGATTAATTCCCATAGTGACCAGATCCCTACCCTAATTTGTTTTGTTGTTTTTACAACAAAACAAATTAAAGAATATTGTCACATAAAGATAAACTTCATTTAATCCTTGTTATCATTTAAATGTGTTGCCATTCGCAATGCCCGTTACACTTTTACAAGTAAAATTAACCAATACATTCAATTAAAGTGTAAAAAAATGTAAACTACAAATCAAAATTAACATTTAGCAAAAACAAAAGCAAACATCTAACAAACTTACTCTTTCTGAATTTTCCTAACTTCGAATAATCCACATTGTGTTCCGACATCACTGCTCTTTAGTTGGTAGACATCCCCAACAATCGTTGCCCCAGTCGCGCGTGCAAGACGGTCATTATCAGTTTTACGAACTCTACGAATAATTGAAATTCCATAAGTCATAAGGTGATGAATTGCAATATCTAAAAGAAATAAAGAGAATATATCAATCGAAGCTGACTAAATCATCAATAAAAGATGAAATATGAGCTTTTCGCTCACACCACAATGTAAAAGAAACATTTAATCTTTATTAAAGCTTTGTGAAATTCTGACAACTCAAAGTTGTATTCAAAGAGAACTTAAAAACAGTAAAGGATTTCTTTACATTGGGCAAGACAATCCTTGCATAATCAGTGCTAACGTAGCACTGATGATTATACATTTTGACAGTGCCCGAAAATAAGAAAAATAAAAAATATTTTATAGTATTTTATAAAACAAGAAAACAAAACGGAAAGAAAAAACTCTCTTCAGTAAAAACAAATATTGAAGTAATAATACAGTTACATTAAGATAGTAATTTCAAAATATTATGATAATAATTATAATATAATACTATAATATAAACTATAATATATGATATTATAATATATATAAATTTTATATAATAATATTATATTAATTAACAGAATTTAATTAAATAATACAATTATTACAAAAACAATTATGATGATGTACGTGTTGTAAGATAATATTATTATATTCGAGTAGACAAATAATAGCTTGGGTCACTTGACTTTGCTACTTTCGATCGTTAATATCATTTTTGGTTGATTGAAACTTTAATTTAATAATACTTTGCCATTTTAAAGCACATGAATGGTGAAAGGAACGATTGTAAATGATAGACAACATTTAAGTAATGCATTGGAATCGAAACTATACATATTTTGAATAAATACGTTCCCATCCTAATTTTACAATAACAATTACAGAGTATCAAACCAGTGCAAATTACACGTTTTAAATGATAACAGTGCTTTTGAAATTCGAATTTAAAATCTGAATTTATAGATTAAATATAAATATTTCAAAGTTTATTCTGACATAGAAAATATGTGATTGGGGTTGATTTTTAAATATATTTATCACTTAACAGGTGGAAACAAAGTGATAACGAGAAAATACTTAGATAAATATAATACAATATAGACACTAGCAAAGGTAATAATTTCCGATTAAGCTAAAATTAAACAGCATACCTGAAACTCCTTTTTCTGTAACAACAATATCAGCCTTGACCTCACGAATTGCATCGCACATATCCTTAATAGCCTCTTCTTCAATTTCCAATGCTCGACTAAAAAGCATTAAAAATTTTAACCAAACAACAACACACTTTAATCTGTAATCTTTAATTTGTATAAGCGCAGCTTTTCGGCAAATATTTTGTCTGACCAATTATCATGTATTACAAAAATACGGAAATCCGCAAATTCAAATACATACAAAAAGTCTTACGTAAAATCGCGTTCATTGCGGAATTCCATCATTGTCTGACTTTCGCCTTTTTTGAAATCAAGTGAGCAATCTAGCAGTAAAACGCGCGGATTTACAATGTGTCTAAATTTGGTAAAGAACATGTTTTATTCATAAGACTAAGTAATTTGGCAGAATGGAACCAATAGATAAAAAAATAAAGTTCTGTAAAGCACATTTTTGGATACCGCTGCTTAAAATTATATTTCGCAAATGATATTAATAAAGCTGTAGAATTAAATTGTCTAAAACAATGATTTTATAAAAATTATTGAATAAGAAAATTAAATGAGGAAATCAAAAGCGAATTATATCCTTATGAACTGCATAAGATTTGCCTTGCAGAATAATAATTTATACATGAATATGCAATCATATACAATTCAAAATCATATATTTTTTGTGTAAAGCGTTTGATTCTTTTCAAAAACAAAAAATAACACATCGCTTGTGATCTTCTTGAACACCTTGAGTGACTATTAAACCATAAAATATCCTGTTATAAGGTATTAAAACCTAAATGTCGAGCATACGGCTGGATATATGCATTCTACTTTCTACAACTAGCAAATATATCACTTACACGCCGTCTTTAAGGAAAAAAATCAAAAATTTTGATTTTTTAACTTAATTACGAGCAACTACAAAGCATTTATTGCGGCTAAAAAGCGTATGTGGTTTTTCAAAAAATGATCAACTTATCAGTCTGTGGACGAAAAGTTTCTACACAAATAAGCAAGAATGCTTATAATATTCAAACAACGCGTTATTGACAATAAAATTTTAAATTACAAGTGTGTTAATTAAATAATTACGATTTACAATGTCGAACAAATGATGCAAAAACTAAATAAAACTTTCATTTCGTAAGGATAATTTTAGACAAACAGTCATTTAACGTTAATTAGAAAAACGTTTCTAATTAACGTTAAAAAATAAACTAATTTTGCAGTTTGGTCATTGTAAAATTGTGTCTATTGACAGGCTCTAGCAAATACGAATGCATCGAAAACTATGAATACCGTTCAGCTAGAATGGATTGTACGCAAATTTTAAAAGAATATAATTATCAGATTGAGTAATCAATTTCTATGTGGCACATGTATTATCGATCATTACAATAAAGAGTCAATTTATCTTAACATAAAAAATAATTTCAAAGTTACAGACCTTCGCATTTGATCATGAAGTACATCCTTATTAAGCATCACTCCTTTGACGACATAGGAAGAGGATACAGAACCTCCAGGGATCTAAACATAAACAGCGGTCCATGTTTCTGCACGTTGTATAAATAGTGATTTTTACTAATTATTGATATGCATTTATGTGAACAGTAAGATCGGCAAAGTTAACTGAAAACAGTTTATTCATTTGACTTTTTATTGACATTCAAGTTGCTTTAATCTTATCTATAATATAACAGCAGTACAATACTTTTTTTGATGACATTGCACGTTGCTTTAATCATAAATATAAGCCGACAGCAGTATGTAGCTTACTGCTGTTGGCTTATAGATAAGATTTAAGCCAAATGCAGTACTATCAATTCAATTACATTAATTCAATTTCGAATAAATGTAGTTAAATTCCGCGGAAAAAACGTTTCATAAAGAATATCACTTAGTAATTAAATAATAGTGAGGAAAATTTTGAGAATTTTATAGTTTATTTATTTAAATTTATTTATTTAATTTCCAAAACTATAACTAATCACACGCAATGATAACGCTTATGATGATTACGTTCGATTGTATCTTGTGGCCTTAAAGCATACAAAAAATTAATTTTACCGCTGCTCTTAAAAAGCCAATTTTATTTGGATCGTTGCTTGAATCAGTAAATTACACAAACCTTTCTAATGTACACAAGCAATAACACAAACTGTGCAATTAATAAAATGAAACTATTAGCTGGGTAAGGATGACAATTGCTACCTACAAAGGCAAACAAAAGTTTATTCTATTCAACCTGTTCGAGTTTAGCGAATTGTATTTTCTGAAATTAAATTATGTGGGAGTCTAATGACCGCGCTAGGATTAATATTTGTGACAATTTTATTCAAATTTCATTGCCCCATTATAACATCAAAAAAATAAGACACATCAGCTAAGTGAGTCTTCGTATTTATATTTAATTACTACACCATATACTTCAGTTAAATTGTATCCAATAGCTACATCATCAAATCAGATAATCGAGTCTACGTAGTTTATACGATGTATAAATAAAAATAAAGATAAATAATAAATAATTATATAAGATTTTATACAATTTATTTTCATATCCAGTTAAAAAAATTTAAAATAAAAGTCAATTTTTATGAATCGACTAATAAATAACAGACGTTGCATCAGATAAAGGATAAGAGGTCATCAGGAAGAACTGCTATGCTATCAGATTTCGGCCCCTAATTTCTCTACACAACATAACAGGGAGGCAAATACGTGCTAAGGATGTATCTCCTCTGATTAAATTTGATTATCTAGTGTATCTTATTCTAATACAAAGTATATTATTTATTACCCATCAATAAAACTTTTTCGCTAATAATTTTAAATTTATTTTTAATATTATTGTGTTGATTTATATATTTTACATTTTCTGTTTGATGATAATTTTATAGTAACCTAGTTTAAAATATGCATCTATTAAATTATTTGAATGATTTTGAATAAAGCCAATATCATTACATATTGTTGCAATTCTTAAAATTTCATTATTTAATGTATTATATTTTATATTATATATTATAATATATATTAATTTGATTATCTAGTATCTTAATCTAATACAAAGTATATTATTTATTATCCATCCATAAAAATTTTCCTCTTAAGAGTTTAATTTATTTTGAATAATATTTTGTTGATTTATATATTTTACTATTTTCTATTTAATTATTTTTTCACAAAAGCATTAAATTGTAAAAAATACTATAAGGAGGAACTGCTATGTTATCAGGTTGTAAATTTATTATTTTAATATGATTTTGTTGATTTATACTTCTTCATTATAAGAAATATAAATAAAATTCATTAAACTTGCTTGGAATTAAACTGTTGCTATCAGCTACAGGAAACAAATATATAATAAGTTTGAAAGCATAAGAATTTAACAAGTTTTTGATTTCAAATAAAAAGAAACGAACGAAAAGAATAGATTTATTTATAAATTCGTTAAATTAAAGTTTAAGTTCTAATTAAAGTAAGTGATAAAATAAAATCTCAATTGTAACGATATATTCCCGCTTATAAAAAATATCATGAATTACATTAACTTAAGCAAGTAAACCATCACGCCTTATGATCATTTCAGTTGTCGATTAGTAGATGTGCAATAAATGTAAAAATAACTAAAGCAATCATTGGCACAAAAACATAGATATCCTCTATATATATAAGACACTATAAAATTAACATTATACTTTGAACGAGTAAAAATATAGTTAAATTATAAACTGAAAAGTTTTAAAAATTATTAAAAAACTTAAATTCTTAATTGTATTTTTTATTGATCGACAGTGAATAGTTTACGAACCAACTGCTGTGTTGGATCTCGAAATAACTGTAAAATGCTGATAATGAAGTAATTCTTCGTAAGGATATCTTATACTTATATTATAAAAAATATTTTTTAATATTAAAAATACACCCATTTATTATGTATAATATTAAAATATATACTTTTATTAAACTGATTAAATTAAAAACAGTGATCGTAGAAGAACAATAACGAACAAAAATAAAATAAAGATAAACTCACCTTTTCGATACGGGCGTATCTTTTTATGTCAATTTCATGACGATTCCCTTCCTTGTGTTCGATTGTTTGAACAGCTTCTAACGCAATGCTACACGCAAATGTGCCCCTAATAGAATACAGTAAAAAGCGAATAGCTAAATGAATATCGGCAAACCATTCGTGAAGGATCTTGGTGTCAAGAGAACTCTTAATAACTGCAATTATTTCGTCGTTGTTAGAAAGGTTGACTGGTGTGCTAAATACATGAAACCAATACTCTCTCTATTTCATATGAAAATACGAAAATAAGTTCAATAGGATAAGAATAATTGTCTGCAGAAAATGAAGGTGTAATGTAATATACTAAAATCGTGGATGCTATTAATGTCTAAGAAAATATTACATGTGGAGTAGTAAAATTAATTAGATATTAGTGTAAATTTGATCGAAGTAAAAATTAACAATTTGACAAATAAACACATTGATTCGACAATTCCAAAAGCGATTTTTGGAGAGAGCATGATATATAACAATATTCTAAAGGCATAAATGTGTATATTTTCGTGGCATAAGTAATTTGAAGAGAATTATAGTAAAAAATCTAATAAAATTGATAAACTGTATAAAGACATTCAGAAATCATGACTAAATTGGTTAATAACGAAAACTATTATATAAAAAATTGGCAAATCATTTAAACATTTGATAAAAATAGTAAGCATACCAAACTTTATCAGACATTAGGAAATTGACAACATCAGTACACGCCTGTGTATAAGATCGAATCAAAATAATAGGATGAATATTTTGCTCGATAAATGGAATTAAGACGGTAAGAAGTTCACCGGCTAGAATGACAACAGATGTGGTACCATCACCAACTTCGTCATCTTGCGTTCTGCTCGTTTCTATCATAGATTTAGCAGCCGGGTGCTGAACTTGAACTTCACGTAAAATCGCGTTGCCGTCGTTTGTAATAATGATACCACTTGTAGGATCAAGAAGCATTTTCATCATTGCCTTGGGACCAAGACATGTGCGAACAATGTCGGCGATTACCTGAAAAAAGAAAGTGAGAATATAAACTATTCTTTATACAGCAAAATAGGAAACAATTAAGTTTGCTTGTTCTTACATTGAAATAAAAATTCGTATTACACCTTTTCATTGAATTGTTTCATTTACAAGAGTTCAAAAATAATTTGATACATTTGATATCAATGACTAAAAATACCTGGTGACCACATTGTTTACTTTTTAATATATAAAAACAATAAAAAACAGCTTTAGTCACGCAAAACAACATGTGGCCGCAACTATCAGACGTTGGTTTCCCGATAATACAGAGTAAAATTCCTTACACGTTGTAATAACTAAACCTGGATACATGTATCTTCTACCATAAATAAACACGCGTATAAGTCCTTATTCTGAGAGTCTAAAATCATTAGAAATCGACGAACAATAACAGAAAGATTATAAACTCTTGCACAGCCAACTGTTACCGATGCTACAACAGGCACCTTCGTACATTGTTGCCAAGATAACTTTATAAGGAAATTCAATGACATTAAACAAAATATGAATGAACACTCAATGACTATCACATTGGGCATTGATATTCACTATGCATAAAATTACTCTAATCACAGTTTCTAGAATACAAAGAGAAAAGTCAAGCTGAAATTGATAAAATTACATCTGAAGAAAGTAATTTGAAAACAAGTATTAAAACCTAAATTGTGGCTTAGAAAGGCAATGACATTTTTTTATCTGGAATCATGGAGCAGCAACTTTTGAAACATTTGAAAATCGCTGAATAGCATAAGTGAATTGAAATTCACGACATCAACTAGCAAAAAATGATTATATAATATCACTTATTGACGTGGCAATATATCGTGATCACAATCAGTAATGGCAAACCACGTTTTAGTAAAAGTGTTCATAGATGGGAGAGCATTCGTAGACGGATGCAGTACACGAAGTCTTCGAAGCAAAATAGGTTGGTTGTACGTAACAAGTGCATCATAATGATGAATGGGATAAGCACATGATCAATCTCAAAAAGAAACTCTTCAAGAGACATTAAAGGCCGAAATTAATAGAGAGGGATAGACAGATTCGAGAATTGACGAATATATCTAGAAAGAAAAATTGTGTTTTATAGAAAAACACAAAATCGCAAAGCTCAGCATCGGATTTGATATTTTGCACGTGTGACTATCGTCCGGTTTTAACAAAAATATAACGCGATATAATAACATTAATCGAAAGCATGGACGAAAACACTATCATTAAAATGCCAAAATAAATTGATATTTGGTTAAGGAACAATATGAATATAGGCTAATGATACGTGGATAAAAAAGAAAATCTATACAAAAGCGTGCAAAGAGCATGGAATTCAAACACGCACATGTAGATATTGCCTAGATATATATAATACCATGAAATTGTACACTGACTGTTCAAAATAGATAACGTTATTCCAATTGGACTGCAACTTACATATGATAACTGAAACAAGTCAATCAAATGGCAAAAAGGATAGTTAAAATACTTATTGTATTTCAATTTTCAAGTGAACCTCCAAAATAAGGTTAAATTATCGATAGAACAAAGTCTGCATCGCGATTAAAACTAATTTAATAAACGATTGGTCGAAGTAATAGCGAAACAAGCAAATCCTGTACTTACCTTTGCAGCCTGAATATTTCCCAACTGAACCCGCGGTCCTTGGTCCCGCTTAGTGTTCTTGTCTGAAAAATGACAAAAACAATATATATTCTTTATTATTCATACAAAAATACAACCATATAATTATAAAAACGCACAGCCGCGTACAGTCGACATTAGTTATTGAAGGTATTAAATATTAGTTGATAATTGCCATTTACAATTTTGACAAAATCCACTCAAATTATGGATTTTGTAGTCACAAATGTTTCAGTATTATGCTCAATGTAAATTAACGCCGTGATAATTACGAGCTTTTAATTTTTAAGATATTAAACAAAAAAATTGATTTAGTTTGCCAAGTAAAAGCATATATATATTACTCTTAATTGAGTAATATGTTTATAAATAATCCTTGACCAAATCACATACAATTTTCTTCTTACGTGAGCAAACCACGTGCAACCTCGCGAACATTTTAGAAAGTACACCATTTAGAAATTGTTACATTTTTAAATTACCGATTTTGAAAGTAACAATATGCGACATTTGTGCTAAATGAGTAAAGTTATCGAAAATATCGCAAGTTCACGATCACAGTTATACATTCAATTCTTAAAAACGCTTGATATCGACTCTTCAAAGTAGAAATCCTTGAAATTGTTAAATCATATTTTACTAAGAGTAACAGCTGTGGATAAGTATGACCGAATAGATTTAGATGCCAACTCGACATTTATTTTTATTTTACATTTTTAAAAAAGACTAAACTAATGTAAAAACATCAATAATAAAAACTGTCGAGAATATTTGTGGGTTAGTGTTATAAATCAAATTAATACAAACTACATAGTTCATATACATTGCGATCGAAACTTAAACAAGGTTAATAATTTAAATATTTGTTAAATTGTTGTCATCGTACATTAGATGGAAAGTGCAACTCATTTAATAAAAGCTTAATGCAAACTAAGCTATCACTTCCAGTGGAAAAAAAGTAAACCTGCAGTTTTAAGACGTTTGACTTTCTTATCTGTATTACATCTTCTAGCTACAAAGTGATTTGCAATATGCAAAAGATTATGATATCACGATGTATCAAAAACTCCTCCTGATGAACTCTAATTCTTATTCATATACATCGTATATTATCTACTAGTCCATTCATAAAAATTGATTTTTATTTTATATTTCGATTTTTAACTTTGTAAATATAAATTATAGAAAATCTTATATTAAAATTATTTATTATTTATAATTATTTAATAATTTAATTTTTATAAAGCAGTATTTTTTAATTTAAAAATAGTAATATAAAATAGGTAGACTCAGTTCGCTGATATGATTTGTAGACATTCCGTTGAATAATTAACAAAAACACGAAAGAATATATATAGTTGAATTTTAATAATAAATTATATCGTTACATAAATAAATATAAATAAAATAATTATTTATTATCTATAATTTTTCGTTTTATCAATCATTATTTTAGATAGAGTATAAATATACGTAGACTTCGTTAGCTGGCCTGATTTATTGCGCTCCGAATAATGCGTGAGGTTAACGAATTAGAATAAATCAAAATCCATGTAAAAATATAACACAACACTAAAAATTGAACATAAAACAAAACTTACTCAGAATCATTAATGGTACTTGAGACATCATGATTGACAAATATCTGAAAAATAGTTTAAGCATGCAATTTAAAAATGACATAAAGGTAATTTTAATTAGAGGATTGGTTGTATTGAAAAATATAAATATATATTAAGAAAGTTAGTAGGCAGATGGTCGATAAACGTTTGCGAATTTGTATTGCATCATTAAATTCGACTAAAAACATATCAAAATGTAGACATATCAAGTAAAAATTTTCTTGATTACAACATCTTACAATCAGAAAAAAATTTTTAACAGCATAAATACACAATTACAGAAAAATTTGGTTTCTCATAAACATACAATTATAATTTGAGCTTATAATTCCGAATTGGGCGATTAGAAATTGATAGATTCGCTTGATTGATGTTAGGACTCGAGCAATCCTAGAAAATATTTTCGTTTCTTATAAACATACAAGTTTCAAATTCTAAGCTGCTAACAAATAACTATTTACACATACAAATTTCACAATGAAGAAAGCAAATTCGAAGAGAGCGTCAAACACTATACATATCACGCAACATCGTAATGCGTATAAGCGGCTAGAGGTCGAATGCTGCAATAAAGGCTGTGAAGTGTGGTCTATTGTCGACATTCCTTTAAATACCGAGTCGTCACTCAAGAGCAAGGACTTTTATTGCGGCTTTTGTTCTGCTACAATGATTTCGGCCCTTCAAATGAAACTAGTGCAAGATATGGTTTGTGATGTGAATTGTTGTGATATATCGTTACCTATCAACTTAAATGACGTTCGTGTCTCTCAAGACAGCACGGACCATCAAACTTCGATAAACACTTGTACCGTTAATCCTGTCGTTAAGCTGCCATTAGATTACAGTTCAACTCCTGACCTATGTGAACCGAGGATTGAATTACCTTCACTGTCATCTACGCATCAGCACGATAATACTTCAAATGTCGAACTTCAAATGCTGTCATCCTTTCAGGACAAAGAAAAATCGGTCATTCATGTTGAACAAACTACACCAGCTGTAAACAAAGGAAGGGTATGGCGCAACACTCTATTGCAACCTACACGAAACGCTGGATCGATATACCATCAATTGGATGAAATCAGAGGTAGCGATTCGAGTGGGGCCATCCATAGAAAACAGAAGGCCAAAAATAAGAATAAATCAGGAAATTATTTACCTTCAAATGGTCAGAGCATTTCTTTGGACAACGCTCCTTCTACAAACTACCGTTCGCATCCAGATAGGTCTTGCAATATCTTATTTAGTGGTATCGCTGAATCAAAGGCCAGTAACTCACAAACACGTATGAATGATGATGTGTCCAGCCTCCGTACTGTGTTCTGTCAGTTACTCTTAGAAGGTGATGATAAGCTAGCTTCTACTCTGAAGGTTACAAAGTTGTTTCGACTTGGAAAAAAGGTGGTAGAGAAACCAAGATTGTTGAAAGTTGTATTATCTTCCGCAAAACATGCAGACCTTTTGCTCAAACGTGGTTTTCGACTTAAATATTATCCACATCGTATTCTTAAGGATCTGAGTATCGAAGATCGTTTAAAGTTGAAAGAAGCAAAAACAGTATTACGAAACCGGCTATCTGAAGGTGAAACGAACTTATGCATACGAAATTTTCAGGTTGTCAGGTGGCACCCAGTAGTTCGTTGGAATCCCATAACGATCAACAGCGTCACTTAGCAGTATCCAGTTTGAATTTTGCTAGTTCGTCTGGAAAAGGTAGTTTCAACAGTCATTCATCGCAACTCTTCAATAGTGTTAGTTTCAATTCTGATCTGGGACACTTAGTTTCATTCAGCAAATTATTCACCGTTCCTAGTAATCCCTTACCACAACCCACACGCTATTTATCGATTGGGTATTCTAATCTTCGTAGTTTGCCTGCTCAAATAGTGGAGTTGAAGTATCACATGCTTTCTCATTCGTATGACATTTTCTGCGTTGCTGAGTCCTGGTTGCATCAATATATTGTCGATACCACTGTGAACATTCCTGGTTTTCGCCTTATACGAAGCGACAGGATATCAGATAGGCGAGGTGGCGGTGTCGCCGCGTATGTCAGAGAAAATTTCCTCATATCTGAGGTGTTGAATATTTGTGACCCTTGTGGGTCTTTTGAGACTCTATGCTTCCGTATTGATCACTCAGCGACCAGTATGAATTTTTGCGTCGTGTATCGATCTCCGTCAGTAATTGCAGACACTGATCAACTAAAACTTATTTTACAATCGGTATGTTCCTCCCCTCACTTTATTCTTTTGGGCGATTTTAATCTTCCACGATCTAGATGGTCAGACTATGTCTTTTCTGATGGTAGTTCCACGGAAAGGGAAATATCTGAGTTCCTTGCTGAGGAACTCATGCTGATTCAGCATGTACAAGAACCAACTTGCTTAACTTCAAGATCGGATTCGGTACTTGATCTGGTGTTTTCCAGATATGTAGGAGACATAATCAAAGTTGATCATCTCCCTCCTTTAGGAAGTAGTGACCACTGCTTGCTCTCCTTGACGGCTGTCCCTTATTCCAGATTCTGTCCACCTTGTTCAAAAACTTACAAACGTCATTGGTCGAAAGTGAGAAGAGAAGATGTTTTGAGAGTTTACAACCAATTCCCGTGTACTTTTATGAACACGGACAAGCTATCATTGAATATGATCACTGATTACCTACATAAATTATCTGATATTCTTGCCCCTATGCGCGAATCCTCTTATGCTGCTAAGTCACCTGCATGGATAGATTCCAACGTCAGACAACTAATAAGTTCAAGAAATTGTTTATGGAAGCTTCAGCGTTCTGATTCTAGTTTCTCTGCCAGATATAAATATGTTCGAAATCTTTGTACTAGAGTGAAAGCAACAAAACGATGTGCATTCGAATCGTATATCGCTAATAATGTAACACGGAATCCAAAACTATTCTGGGCCTATGTTCGTCGCAACAGAACCCTTAATACAGAAATCAAGTATGTCCTTAATGCGGAGGGATGTATGATAACTTCTCAGAGTGGTATTGTGGAATGCCTTGCTACGTCTTTTTCGATACCGACAAATAATTCACAAAGAGCTTCTATCACTTCGCATGGTGTAGCATTAAAGCAATCTTCGCGTTTTCTTCCAGTAACGATTAGTGAGATTGTAAGTCAGCTTGATCAGCTTGACCCATTTAGCTCTACTGGCCCTGATGACATTTCTCCGTTTCTCTTGAAGAATTTATCTAGATATTTGGCTCCTTCCCTTCTTGCTATTTTTGAGAACAGTTTGACCAGTGGATGTGTTCCTGAAGTCTGGAAAACTGCCATCGTAGTTCCGATCCCAAAGAAAACCATTGCAACGGCTTGTACTGACTATAGACCAATCAGCCTGACTAGTTCTCTATGCAAAGTGCTTGAAAAGTTGATCGCCACCCGGATCAGGCATCACTTGAGGGAACTCGGAATAATGTCGTCTTCTCAGCACGGTTTCCTCCCTGGTCGTTCCTGCTTAACAAACTTATTGACTTCACGCGAAATGTGGGTTGAGGCGGTCAGTCGCGGCCAATCAATTAATGTGGTATTCATTGACTTTTCAAGAGCATTCGATCGGGTGCCGCACGAGAGCTTGGTAGCATTACTATTTAACTACGGCATTCCTGTAATGTTGTGTAATTGGATTCAAGATTTCCTACGTCATCGTTTCTTTAGGGTGAGAGTTGGCACCCATCTTTCCACTTCCAGACGCGTTTACTGTGGTGTCCCGCAAAGTACCGTACTAGGACCTCTGCTGTTTATTGTGTTCCTTAACGATTTGTTGCTGCGGATTCAGAGTCCCTGTCTTGCTTTTGCTGACGACCTCAAAATATGGTCTGTAGATGATATTGATCCGCTTGGCATTTCCCTGCAGGAAGACCTTAATGAAATATATCAATGGAGTGAGGCTACTGGTATGAAGATCAATGTTGACAAATGCGGCCACATGAAATTAGGAAGGCGTTGCGATGACCGTCGTTTTCGCCTCGGAACTTCAATTCTTAATGTCGTCATGGAGTATAGGGATCTGGGTGTCATGGTGCATAGGACATTGAAATCCCGATCAAATACAGAGTTTGCCCATAGCAAGGCTTTGCGAGCTATGTACTGCGTCAAAAATGCATTTAATCGTATTAATCCATACGTCTTCAAACGGCTTTACTGCGCTCTTGTTCGCCCGCATATAGAGTACTGCGTGCAAGCAGTTTTTCCATACACTAAGAAAGAGTTCAATAGACTAGAGTCAATCCTTCGTAGAGGTTCTCGAATGTGTATGGATGGATCATATTCATATCGTGAACGGCTTGAATTTCTAAAGATACCATCTTTGGGTCAGAGGCTATATTACCTAGACCTTGTTGCATTATGGCGAATGGTAAATGGGATAGATGGTTTTCCCTCGTGCTATGTTAAAGTTTGTTCTCAGACGCATCGTGGCCACCCGTTGAAACTATTTAAGTTTCCCCATGGTAAAGTAGTGAGTTTGGCTAGGCTCTCACATCGAGCATTAAACGCCTGGAACACGTTGCCAGGAGAAATAGCATGTACCAAGGACTTATCTCAATTTAAAGTTCAACTTCGTCAGTGGATTAACGATCATGGCATTCCGAATGTATACAATATTATGTAACCGCTATTAACTTTTTTTTCTTCTTTTCTTTTCTTTTTTATTTCCTATGTGATCAGTTGAAACAGCCATTTGGCTATAACTTGTAATACTAATAATAATATATATATCAATGAAGAATGGTTGAACAAAGACACAAATATTAAATTACATTTTCCGCGAACATTATAATACTATATTACCATCATTTAATGGGTTCAGTAAATGCTGATAGCATTCATAATGTATAGTCAACCATAATGTATTTAAACCAAACATGAAAACATTAACTGGGACATTTTTACAAGCGTAGAATGAAAAATACATGATATGAGAAGATTCTTCTGAAAGACCTAACTTTGCTACTGTGAGCGAGGTTTTACATATATTTTCCCATCTGTTAATTCGAGTGGTCTCTATGGAAATTGGTTTATCCTAAAAACAATTTCACAAACAAAAACTAAGCTGATCAGACATAAAAAAGATAGGACAAGTGAATCATGGATTTTCTGCCATCAGCGGGAAACAATTCTAAAGTGACTCAATACACTTGATTGTGTATTCATGCTTTTGTAACTGTTAGTTCTTACCGACATCAATCTACACATCGACTCTTCGTATTGAACTGAATGACAATTAATGCATTATTTTCTTATTATTTTTAAGCTGTTAAAGGATTTGCAATATTCCATCGTATATATTTAGTTTAATTATATGAGAAATGAAGGACATATCCAATCAAATAAGAGAATGAAAGGCACAGATGAGATTAATCTCGAGTCCATAAAGCAAACTTCGAACTATTAAGATTGTCCGGTGTTGAATTATACGGAAATGAAGGTCACTTCTTGGGTAGTTTCGTTGCGACACCGAAACTTCGATTTTTCGAATGCAACAAATGTCAAGGAGAATAGAGAAAGCAAGAACAAATCTTTTTTCGTGAAAATGATTAGAACGAAATAGATGAGCCTATAATTACTCCGAGAAATGCTAGCGAATCAACGCAAGGAAAGCGATGACCATTGAAAAAGAGAAAAAAAGATTCTTTTTATCTTAATGATACGGAGGGAGGTTCGGCTTCGAACCTCCCTCCGTATCATTAAATTCTACAATTCTTCCTATCGTTGATAATCTCGTTTTCCTAGGCTTCCATTTTGACAACCGACTTTCACTTAAACCTTTCGTTAGAGATAAAGTACGCTTATCTACCTTGATACTCCGCAACCTCCGTCAAGTTCGTAGATTGATCGATTTCCCTTCTTGTATGACTCTCATATCATCTCTCCTTTTTTCTAGACTCGATTATTGTCTTAGTCTATTTACCAACTCACCTAAATCCACTCTTCTTCCCCTACAACGCATCGTCAACGCAGCTGTCCGAATTCTAGTCCGTCTTCGTAGTTTTGATCACACATCCTACCATCTTGCTTCTCTCGATTTGCCTACAATTTATTGTCGTGTTCAAATTCGTCTTCTTATTGTTGCTTTCAGCCTTGTAACTTTTCATACCCCTTCATTTCTCAACCTTCCTTTTCTTGATAATTCTCGTCCTGTTTACTGTTCCTTGCGTTCCTGTAATTCCCTTCTTTTACATGTCCCAAACTACTCTACCTTTTTTGGAGTCCGCTCCTTCCTGGTGGCTGCTCCTCTATCGTGGAATCATCTGCCCATTCATATACGCCAATCAACTTCCCTGCAGTGCTTCAAACGACAAATCCGATCCCATTTTAACAATTTAAGTGCTTGACTTTCTCATTTTTGTTTGTGGACTTGTAAGCGTACAGCTTGTACGCATTTGCCACATTAAATAAATTTGTATTATTATTATATCAAAAAGAGTGTATTTCAAGAAAACGCTAATTACCTGGCTTTGCACAAATTATAATTTCAATATCCTGTATCCGGATTAATATTTTGCTGACATAAAATTGGTTTTACCGTGAGCAGACAAAACAGCTGCATGGCTATAGTCTTGTATGTTATAATAATAAATTCATAGATTGATCGATATCCTTTGTATGATTCTTATATCTTCTCCCTTATTATCAAGCCTTGATTACCGGTCTTAGTATATTTTCCAACTTACCTAACTCTATTCTTCTTCCACTACAACGTATCGTAAACGCAGCTGTCCGAATTCTCCTCCATCTTCGTAGTTTTGATCATACATCCCACCATATTGCTTCTCTCTATTTGCCTATCATTTAGTGCTGTGTTCAAATTCGTCTTCTTCTCGTTGCTTTCCGCCTTGTAACTTCTCATACCCCTTCATTTCTCAACCTTCATTTTCTCGACAATTCTCATACTGTGTATTGTGATCTGCGTTCCCGTAATTCCCTTCTTTTACATGTCCCAAACTACTCTACTTATTTTGGCTTCCGCTCATTCGTTGTGGATACTCCTCTTTCGTGGAATCATCTGCCCATTCATATCCGCTAATCAACATCAATACCGTGCTTCAAACGCCTAATCCGATGTCATTTAAACAATTAATAAACCTGTATGACTTCTGCTTTGTGTTTTTTGTTAGTGGACTTGTAAGCGTGCAGCTGTCACGCATTTGCCACATTAAAAAATAAATTATTTATTATTAAGAATTTCTAAAGGTTTTATGTTAGGTCATTGAGCTGACAACCTAGTACATTACATTAAGGGATGCCTATTCAAATTAATTATCGCGCAACTTCGTTGATCATAACTGACTGACACATATTATCAAAAGCACAAATTAAGGTAACACAATTTATACCTTTTATTATTACAACAAACAACAGCAAATGAGCTGCAAACTCGTGTCGCTTGCAAAACGATTAAAAAACGTACACAAATAAAGAATTTAATCAAAAATAAATCGCAAATTCCTTCTCTCGGCTATGATGGTTTTCTTGATAGTATCCTTAGATATACTATTAGAGATATCAAGGCACTTTAGTGCATTGCACCCATTAATTACCCTGGTTGCAGATCGATGGTGAACAGGAATTCTTGTAGTTGGCTTTATTAATTTCCACACATGCCCACGAGTTTCTCGTTATCATTCACGGATAGTAAGCTGGAGAGATCCCCAAAGCCACCGAAAACAATGTTGAATGAGATGATAAATTAATGGTGGATCTACAATGTTTTAAAAAATGATTTATTTTAACGTGGCAAATGCGTGCCAGCGCACGCTTACATGATCACAACAAAACAAAACTGTAAATCAGGTGTCGAGAAGGTGCGAATGGAGGAGGTGTTTTAATGTAATAAAGGAGGGGGCGCGGGGGACGTCGAGAGGGAGTTGATTCCAGGCGAGTGAGGCGGCGACGAGGAAGGATCGGAGACCGTAGTTGTTGGAGTAATTAGGAACGTGGAGTAAGAGGGTATGACGGGAACGCAGCGATAGCGAGGTGGGGCGAGTGTCTTCTAAGAAAGGAAGGTTAATGAACGATGGGGAGCCGACAGCGATGAGGCGAAAAGTAACGAGAAGGCGGAGTTTGATGCGGATGTGGATGGTGGGCCAGGAGATCTGGGCAAAATATGTGGATGTGTGGTCGAAGTGTTTTGGATGTAGTGTGTCCAAAATACACACTACGTTTACTAAAGAACACTAAAGATTATTAGAGTAAAAATTTACACAATTTATAAATACATTTTTCTGCTAGTAAAAATTGAATATACAACTATTCAGTAAAAACATGCAATTTTAATTTAAATGCCGTATTATTTGTATTTTCCCAAAAAAAGGTGCACTATTTGAATACAGTGAACTCACGCATCAATGAAGTTAACTTCATAATAGTATATTAATACGTATAAGAATTTACTAAACACATCTGCTACATGACCGTCGCTTCGACCACACATCCACATATCTAGCGCAACTCTCTTGGCCATCCATCTACATCCGCATCAAACTCCGCCTTCTTCTCGTTACCTTTCGTCTCATCGCTGTCGGCTCCTCATCGTTCATCAACCTTCCTTTCTTAGACGACACTCACATCATCTCTCTATCGCTTCGTTCCTGTCATACCCGTTTACTCCACGTTCCCAATTACTCCAACAACTACGGTCCCCGATACTTCCTCGTCGCCGCCTCACTCGCCTGCCTCTCGACGATGCTGTGTAGGGCCTGATTCACAATCAGGTCCTATCCAGCATTGAAACGAAGAATTAATACTTCCAATATTTCGCCAGTATTAAAACGAAAAAAAACGAGAATTAATTCTTCCAATATTTCGCCTACAATTTGTAAGCATTTTCAAGGGCATTGCATAACTTTATATTTCAAAGTTTTTATAAGTCACATAAAAACTTTGACTTATCAAAAAATTGAGATGTGAAATATTACAATGTCCTTGAAAATGCCTACAAATGGTATGCGAAATATTGGAATTAATTCTTTTTTCTTCGTTTCAATGCTGGATAGGGTATTTTCTCTATAATTTATGCAATCCCTAGTCTCATTTTGAAATAACAAATCATATCTTTTATTATTATTTTCACGTGCAATGATTTCGTTTGCTGTACATGCTATTTACCTAAGAGAGACAAAAGTCACGTTTCGTTCAAACACCAGAGCCAATATTTTGATCAAACGCTGAGGGTATTTTCAACTTTTTTTAAGTGTTTGATCGAAGTATTGCTGCATTAGGTAAATATATTGCCCAACAAACAATGGTAATATTGACGGGACAGAATCGAGAGAGAGACAAGTCGTATTATAAAGCTGTGGCGATGGGCTTATTGCGTCATTACCTGTGCAACTGAAAAGCTATGATGATTTGCTGCACATCAACCGAATCTTTCGAAGCGAACAGACAAAACATATTTACCAGAAAATTCAGCAAACGTAACAAGACAGTATACGGTAAATTAGAGTTCGCAGTTATACCACTGATCCGCTGTTGACGCCACTGCAATAATAAAATAAGTGGGAAGAGCATGACATGCCTCTGACCATTAGTGCTATCAATTTTGTGTCTGATACATGGAAGAATTTGGCAATATTTTCTTAATCGACTATTTTCTATTAATCAGATCAACTAACTGAGTCTATGTATTTTATACTATTTACAAATTAAAAATAATATTAAATAATTACAAATAATAAATAATTACATATTTTTTTTATAATTTATATTAATATATAGTTAAAATCGTTGAGAATTGCTTTCGGGTCAAAAGTAACTTTTTGATTGCGATCAATCCCCGAGAATACAAAAATAACTTTATTTATTTGATATTTCGACTGTACTTAGCAGTCCTTTTTAAAAGAGAATACAAAAATCATTTTATTTATTTGATATTTCGACTGTACTTAGCAGTCCTTTTTAAAAGGATTGCTAAATACAGTCGAAATATCAAATAAATAAAGTGCTTTTTGTATTCTCGGGGATGGGTCGCAATAAAAAAAGATAAAGTTAAAATTTTAAATAAAAGTCACTTATTATTATAACATACAAGACTATAGCCATGCAGCCGTTTTTTCTGCTCACGGTAAAACCAATTTTATGTCAGCAAAATATTAATCCGGATACAGGATATTGAAATTATAATTTGTGCAAAGCCAGGTAATTAGCGTTTTCTTGAAATACACTATATTTGATATGTTGATGATATTCTCTGGAAGTTTGTTCCAAACTATTATTTAATTTATGAATTAAATAATAAATAACACTATGTATCATAAAAAATATTATAGATCATCAAGATAAACTGCTTATTATCAGGTTTCGGTCCCTAATTCTC
The DNA here is from genome assembly GCA_012934845.2 of Pomphorhynchus laevis. Taxonomy (NCBI): domain Eukaryota; kingdom Metazoa; phylum Acanthocephala; class Palaeacanthocephala; order Echinorhynchida; family Pomphorhynchidae; genus Pomphorhynchus; species Pomphorhynchus laevis. Next base: position 39,327 of record WNNJ02001200.1, on the reverse strand, counting down.
GAACCAACATAGCAGTAGGAATAATATTTATTAGCTAAGTAATTAGTATAGATGATGTACATTTTATATTGGTGAGCGAAATCTTAGAGACCTAATATTGCTGAGCAGAATTTTGATAATGTGTAGAGTCATATAATCATACTTCGACAAAAGATAATATGGGTACATCCTATCCTATTGGATTCATCCAACAATCATTGCGTGAATTCCTAAATTCATATCCGATAGAACGTATTAAGCTAGAGGGTTAGCGATAAACTTCCATCAGTTCACTCAATATATATTCAAGTGTACCTCAAGAAAAAATACTAGGCCATATGCTTTTTGTAATATCTATAAGTAGCTTTATTGCTTAATCTTTAATGCTCGTATGTGCCGTTAACAAGTGATAAGATAATGACGAGTTAATAATTGCTCGAAGAATCTAAATAAGTTCAAGATTATATCAACAGTGTGTATAGTTAGAGTATAGATGCCGGATTTCTACTAAACTTTACAAAATGCTTTCACATGTGTTTCAGACATACAGGCGTTTTCGCATCCGTCATAGTCTGAACTTCTGCAAATGTAGGGCTCTCGTTAAGAAAATCCAGTCTTCGCTTATATAAAGAAAAGAGTCATCAATCAACGATGACAACTTACCACAAAATTCTATATTTAATAAAAAGCTGATCTTTATCGCTATCCCCAAAAGCGTATGTGCAACCGTACTCTATCCGAGTACAGTTGCTACCGTACATAGAGTACGGTAGTACTAACATAGAGTACTGTACAAGCGGCTTTCCCTTGAATCAAAGAAGAACTTGCAGTCAACGAATATTTTGAAACGAGGAAGTAGACTTTAATTAGTCAATAGTATAAGTTACATCAAACTACTTACTAAATTAAGCATGCTTTCCGTTTGCACTCGCCATCCATCTTTACATTGATTTGCTGGATGCGGCGCTATGTCAAACGGACGGACGGATTTCCACTTTGTGGCACTTGTAGTGGAAGAAGAATGGATTTAGGTGATTTGGAAAATAGAGTAAGACCGTAATCAAGTCTTGAGAATAAGAGAGAAGATATGAGAATCATACAAAGGATATCGATCAATCTACGAATTTAACGGAGGTAGCGGAGAATCAGGGTAGATGAGGGTACTTTATCTCTAACGAAAGGTTTAAGTGAAAGTATGTTGTCGAAACGGAAGCCTGTGAGAAACGAGATTGTCAACGATAGGAAGAATTGTAGAATTTAATGATACGGATGGACGTTATACGCCGAAGCGTCGAGGAAGGATCCACATAATTTTGGATTTATTATGATTCATAGTAAGACGAAGATAAGAAAGATGATTGAAAATTGAGGCAAGACAGCTGGGAGCAGAAACACTGAAATCATGAATACGATATGCAGGTACATGAGCATAGATTAGAATGACATCAGAATATTGAATAACATGGAAGTTAAATGTATAAAAATAGAAGACAAATCACCGAGAATACGAGAGAAAATTAAAAGGGCCTAATAAGGAGCCTTGTGGAACACCGGACAGGATGGAAGAAGGATGGGAAAGAGAAGAGTTAGAACAAACGCGAAAAGTACGGTTTGATAGATATGAATAAAATAAAGCTACAGTAGGTAAAGAGAAGTCATAATCATGACGAAGACGATGGAGAAGAATACTTATGTATTTAATATAATTTTTAATGAGCGCCCATTTATGCAAAGGTGGATTGTATGCGAGGAAAAGCTAACTTTACTTGAATGCCTAATAAGAGATTCGCTAAACGTTATAATCATGTTTTAATTTGAATCGGTTGAGCAATTTCTAGAAGAAATGTGCTTAAATGCATTTGTTAAACTGAAAAATATACAAATAAAAAACATTGAGATTTTTAAATACGTATTTTCATAGTATTATGCGTAACAAATGTGTGACCAACACTGATAATTCGATCTAGTACTTGACTGAATTCCTTCGAATTGAGCTTATAAATGTTAATTGTCCAAAGCATCTTAATGTGCTAAACATTAACACACCTCTTCAAATATTAAAAAATATGGAAATCCTTAAGCATACGTTTTTATCGAAGTATTTTATAATATTTTATAACATACTATTTTATTTTTTATCGAAAACAATAATGTACGATCAATATTATTATTCGATAATTAGCTCAGTTGAAATTCTAGTTTTAAACTTATAAATCGATCAGGGATATCGATCAATCTATGAATTAGACAAAGTTCGATGCGCGTGCCTGACCATCCGTGTAATAATAATTTTTTTTAATAATGAACAATTTATTAAAAATAATCATATTAACTTAGGTTCCCGCAAATGGGCCTCAAATTGAAATTTACGATCCCAGACTGGGCAATATAATACAAAAAAAAGTTTCTCAATGTGAGAAATCCTTAAATTAATCGAAAAGAAACATCAGGAATCAATGGTTTGCCTAGAGAACTTGGGCAAGAATTTGGTAGGACAATTGACAGAGTTCTTCCGATATCCTCCAGCTGGGAAGACCAACAATACAAGGAAGACACTCAAATCTAAAAAGCACTCTAGTACTACGTATTGTATTACACCAATGAAGCTTACCTGCAAGAACTTACTTTGGGCAGTCGCAAATGTCGAGGAAAATGAAAATAATGCCTGTGGGCGAGCGACTTCTCCTGCAGAAATAGGAAGTGGAAAGGGCAACCCTTCCGCCTTTTGCTCTGACTAGGTGAAGAGCGTCCCACTATGGTTACATTAACGCAAATGGAAGTTCTCAAGAGTCTTTTTCACTAAACATTCTTCAGTGGAATTCGGGAGATGCTTCCGTCCTTAGGTTTCTATCTTGTAGAGATTCATATGTTATAGTCCTTTAGGAGACGCGGTCTATCCGTATACTTTCAGGACATTACTCGATTTATCTCAAAGCATATTAACACTCACTATACTCCGTACATAACTCATTCACACTCCTCTTCACGAGTCTTTTAACTTTAGTTAAGTGCTCCTTAAAGTCTTCCCTTTTATTAAACTACTCGTTTCCATCCCTTTCTTGTTTAGTTATATCACTTGTCGCGAACGGTGAACGCATTAGCATAGCCAATGTCTACATCCAGCAGGTGAAGATCCACAAGAACTGTGACCACCTGTACCGAATTTTAAGTAGCGGCTATGACATCTTACTCAGTGACTTCAACGACAGAACTGGTCGTTGGATTAATGCAGCACTCCGCAGGACCAGGAACGACTATCTTATACACAAACCACCACCCACCTTTCATTGCTATACAACAAATTCACTCCTCGACTTATTACTGCTACATTGGATGTGATTGTTAAAACCCATCTGCACTGAGCAGTCGTTAAAACAGCTGACCATCTCTCATGACCTAATACGCTGGCGACTTGTGGAAGATACGTTGCTTAGGATGAGGTTTCACTTTAATCCTATTAGAGTAGCCTTCTTTCAGGCAGCTATCCAACTCTTCCCCTGGATTAAGAATGAGAGCTTGACCGAATTTAATTCCTATCTCTCTTCGCAAGCCACCGGCATACTTTCGAATACCTATAAAGGTTGCATTTACGGTTCCACTTTAACAAAACTCAAGATCCTTGCAAAAATACTCCACATTTCCAATCTCTCTGCTTCCTTCAGTTAGGTTCTCTCGAATGAAAACTGGAGTTCTAGATATAGGCTCCAGCTGAGTAGGGACAGGACGAGTATTGCTCGTCCTAGTCTCTCTCAAGCTTCCTTCTGGAAGATATTCAAGAAGTTTGTCTGCTGACGGGTAAAGGCATCGGGTTGGATTAGTAACGTAAGCCTTGATAGAGTTTTGAAGGAGTCACTTGCCATAAATAATTACGGAGTCACGATTTTTCCTCAGCCAATTCCGTCTTGTAATGACTTCAGGAGCATGCACTGATCCGATACGGATATCCTTAACTTTTAAGGTTCACTTTCGGGCACCTCCAAATCCGTCGCTCCACTCTTTTCTGGAGTTTGTAAGCTATTGACAGCCGATCAAAGAAGAGAAGTGGTCGCCACAATGCTTTTAGCCATATCATCCGATGTAGCCGGCATCAATATTATCCGACATAGTTTTATTTAAGAAAAACTCGGTTTAATGTCCCAAAGATCTGCTGTCCATTTCAATTCAAAATTCCCTCATCTCCATCTACGAAAAAGCACTTGCGGGTAGAATCCGCGACCATTTAAGTAGGCGTAACTTAATCCCACAGAGATTTATGGGTTTGTCAAAGGGCGCTCGGTTCATTCAGCAATTGGTGAAATGCATCAGTTTTGTCAGGATAACAGTCATCAGCTTGCTGTGACTGTTTTTCGAATTCCATTAGTCAGTAATATGAGTTACATCCAAATACTTACTAAATTAGGCATGCTTTCCGTTTGCGCTCGCCATCCATCTTTACATTGATTTGCAAAACGTGGCGCTATGTCAAACGGACGGACGGATTGCCACTATGTGAAAAAAGAAAAGAAAATATTTATTTTACGTGGCAAAGGGTGCCGGAGCAAGCTTACATGACCACAACAACAAAAAAATCTATATCACGTGTCCAGAAGGTGGGGACGGAGGCGGCATTTGAATGTAATAAAGAAGGGAGCGCGGCGGACGATACCGGAGTTGTTAGAGTAATTGGGAACATAGAGTAAGAGGGAATTACGGGAACGCAGTGATAGAGAGAGGTGGGGCGAGTGTCGTCTAAGAAAGGGAGGTTGATGAACGATGGGCAGCCGATAGCAATGAGACGAAAAGTTATGAGAAGAAGACGGAGCTGTATGCGGATGTGGATGGTGGGTTAGGAGAGTTGAGCAAGATATGTGGATGTGTGGTCAAAGCGACGGAGACGTAGGAGCACTTGATCGGCGGAGTTGATGATGCGTTGTAGGGGTAGGATGAATTTTGGAGAATTGGCGAAAATGCTGAGGCACTAATCGATTTTAGGGAAAAGAAGCGATGAAAGAAGAGACATACAAGAACGGAAGTCGAAAGGAAAGGTGATCATCGAAATGGACTTCTAAGAAAGTAAGATTCTGAATTATGGGGATCATTAATGAGACTAAATATGCAGGAGGAGATACGTTAGGTTGACGGGGGAGGATCCACATTATTTTGGACTTGTCTGGGTTTAGAACGAGATGAAGATGGGAGAGACGTTTGTAGATAGAAGAAATATAGTTGTAGGCAGAAATTGCGACATCGTTTATGTGATGGGCGGGTGCATAAGCGTATATGAGGATGTCATCGGCGTATTGCCTTATGTTAAAGGAGTAAGGTTTGATAAACGGAGAGAGATCGCCAAGTAGAAGAGAGAAAAGTAGGGGTCCTAGGACTAAACCTTGTGGGGCACCGCAGAAAATAAAGATGGGAGAAGAGGATGATGAATTTGAACAGACTCAAAAAGAACGGTCGGATGGATATGAGTCAAACCATGCTACGGAGAAGTAAGAAAAGACGTAATCATAACGAAGACTAGAAAGGAGTATACGATGCCGAAGGCGGAGGAGAGGTCGAGGGAGATGAGAACACTATATAGAGCCTTGTCACGAAAAATGAGTAGGTCGTTGTAAACTTCCATGTAGGGTATTTCTGTGGAGTGATTAGTGCGGAAAGCGGATTTGAAAGGACGGTACAAATTGGATAAAGATAAATAAACGTTGATCTGGATTACGATAAGGCGCTCTGAAAGATTGGAAAGAGTAGGGTTGAGTGATATGGGGCGATAGCTAGAATGAATTGAGTGACCGAGTGATTGTTTCTTAGGGAGGGGACGAATTATAGCTGATTTCCAGTGTGAAGGGAAGATACGATTGCGGATGGACGAGTTAAACAAGATGGTGAGGAAATAGGGTATCGATAAGCATATGGATTTTAGTATGGGGGTAGGCAGAGGATCGGCAGGTGAGGTTTTATTGGGCAAGGACATGAGGATATATGAAACTTCGGCAGATGAGACAGGGAGAAGATGAAAGAGCTCCGGGAGGATAAGGCGAGGCGAATAGCAGTGGGATGGAATGGAGACGGGGTTGTGAGAGAGTAACGTGGATACTTTGGTCTGTAGGAATAACGAATAATCATGAGGATTGATGTTGCACGACGAAGATGAGCAAGAAAGTATTGTGTCAAAAGTATGTTAGAGAGACTTAGAGTTGAATAAAGTAATGATTTTATGCTGCCAGAATGAGTTACATTTGGTACGTAGTAGGTAGAGATGAGACCGGCGAACAGCAAGATAGGAATCACGGAGAGACGAAGTGAGCGAGCAGATATCACGTCTGTGAGAGCGGTGATAGACTCGAAAAGCATGACGGATTCGACGCTTTGAGAGTAGGCATTGGATGTCGAACCATATGGCACGGTGCAAGCGACGATGATGGTGATGCTTGAAGGGCAATAGAAGATCGAGAGTTGATGTGAGTTCAGGGTTAAAAAAAGGCAAAATCATGAAGAGAGGATGATGCTATTGTGAGAGAATATAGAGACGATTTAAGTAAGGCGGAGCAAAGGGGGAGGTCAAGATTTCTCCAAGGGCGACGTAGGATGGTAGGTGTGTGAAAAGGGAGTGGTTGGAAGTGAGATCAAGGGTGACGAGAAAGTGGCATATTGTCAAACGTCCGGATGAATTTTCGGATGATTGTGTACAAATGAACGACCGTCAATATCACAGAAGACACTGTATAGCTTGTCGGGTTATGTCGGACGGAAACCGGCCAGTTTTCAACTTTTTAAACGCTTGGAATACTCTACCCGAGTCAATGAGCACTTATGTATTTCATCTAATTTAATGAGCGCCAATTCATGCAAGGGTGTATTGCATGTAAGGAAAAACTAACTTTACTTGAATTATCCCTTGGCATGTCTTAATTGCTATGTGTATTTGCTCTTGAATAGATCAGGCAGAACGGCCATTGTTGATAAAAGCCTTGTAAATAAATTCTATGGATATTGAAAAACAGTCTTTAAGTTATAAGAAACTAGAAAGCTTGTAATAAACGTTAAGTTGTGGCACGTATACCCTTATTTATTAAATACCTTTCAATAAAAAAGGTATTTGCTCAATAAGAGATTCGCTAAACGTTATAATCATGTTTTAATGTGAAACAGTCCAGCAATTTCGAGAGGAAATGTGCTTAAATACATTTGTTAAACTTAAAAATATTAAAAATAAAAACAAGCATATTTAGATTTTTAAATACGCATTTTCATAGTATTATGTGAAACAAATAATGTGTGACCAACACTGATAATTCGACTTAGTACTTGACTGAATTTTTACACCTTGAGCTTATAAATATTAATTGTCCAAAGTATCTTAATGTGTTAAACATAAACACTCAAAATTCCTCTCAACACTTTACTTTTAATAATCCAACTACATCACATCAATGTCAATCCAACCCTTTAAACAAATGAACCTACATAAAGCACCACAATCAAATTATGCTCTTAATTCACCAGTCAAATAGGTAAATTTCATCTTTTCGGTTAAACCATCTTCTGTTTTTCAATTATAATCACTCTCCACTACTTCATTCACGTATGCCTCACCACGTACTCCTTAATCTTCTGCTGCTCGTAAGCGTTATGCGTATCACGATCGCTGCATAGTTACGAAAAATATACCTCTTTCTGATTCTGATCAAGTACAATTTCGCTTCGATCACGATAGTAACGCTTTTCATTCCATTCTTAAACTTCTAACTTTTGTAAACAAAACCTCACTTTTCAATAAAATCAAATACTTATCTCTTTTTTGTTTAAGATCTCTCTCCACTGATGGCATCTATCGTCATTTACTTAAGATTGTCCTGAAAGATCGATTCCAAGCCTGCTTAGTTCTGTCAAAACGCTTTGTACTATTATAGTCTACCTCGAACTATCGAATGTTTCATGATCGTTCCCCATCTCACATTGCCGACATCGAATCTGCACGTTATGACAAATTTACTCATTAACTCAAAGGTGAATATTCCCTAGTCATCAAGCAGATAGATGGAAATTTTCGTATTGTCCTGCTCCTACTCAAAATTCGATGGAGACCAAAATTTGATGTATACACTATCCAGAAGATAGCGTATCAAGTGTTGGATGAACATGGTAATAGCCTGTGCATCTTTATCCGTGTTAGATTGATGCAATTCAGTTTACTGTAATGTCTGTGAGAAGAAACAATTAGTTTTGTTTCCTTGCTAAAAACTGCTTTGATGTCCGTTTTGTCGGTTTAAGACACGTTGGGCTTGTAAGCAGTTAGTGTAGCGCTCAAGATTTCATCTTTGAGAATTCGAGTGCTTGTTACAACATTTTTCGTTGCGTGTGGGAAAATATTGCAATACAGTAATAAGCGAATTATTTTGAGAAGGTAGATATCCATTTTAAACAGTAGGCTAAAATACCTAACAGACATTGCATTGTCTTTTTGATACTGGGTAATGGGTAGTTACGAAGGGGTTTTACGTGACTAGGTTCGGGTATTATCAAACTACTGGGTATTCGATATCCCAGAAAATTTACCTTGTTTCGTCTGAATTTTGATTTTTCACTGGCCAGCGTAAGATTCTCTTCGAAGAATTTTATATATATCGTGCTCTTTGTTGTTTCGTGTGCAAATTTTAATATCATCTAAGTCGACAATCCCCCTTAATTCATTATCAGTGATGATTTGATTCGTTATAAGCCGAAAGACGAAAACAGCTTTCGTCAATCCGAAAGGTATTCTCCGGAACTGGTATAAGTTTCTATCGGCTTCAAAAGCCGTAAAATGTTTGTCTTTCTCAAGCAATAGAATTTGGTAGCATGTTTGGGATAAATCCACAGTTGTAAGTAAAATCTGAATATGATGTAATCTGTGATATTCGGTGATTTATGTTGGGAAGTGGATACGCGCCGAGCAGCGTATAGCGGTTGATCGTACACGAATAGTCCACAACCATTCGTGGCTTATTTCCTATACTTGAGATAATCAAAACCTGATATATCCATCGATGAAGTTATCCGTAGTACCCGTGTCCATGAGAGATTTAAAACGTTTTTCGGCTATGATCACTGTTTGAAACATTTTATTTTTCACGGTATAAGCATAAGACGTGAAGAATAAAACCACAAATGCATTCAAATTGCATTGTTCAGCTTAGCTACAAAACATTTGCAAAGTTGCCAGTCTTACAAGATAAATGACAAGTTGCGTTTCGCACAGAACAAATCGTTCGAGCAAATGTTCTTGCATAAAAAACAGCGTATGTTGTTTTCGACTACTCATATGCCTTTGGTATCGGGTTGCACAACAACTGTCGTTGTTTCTTCGTCCTCAACAATGTGCGAATAATCATCAGTGGCATCACTTGCGTGATTGCCAGAGTTGTCGAGTATGTTGACGAGAAGATAGTGGCTTGATGGTGTGCTGATTCTAAGTATTTTGCCGTTGAGACAAGGTCTTCAAGATCCGTCATTGTTAATTATAAGATACGTTGTCATATGCATTTGCTGTTTAGGCGTCTAATAAAGGTGTCTATAATATGCAACTTACGATTTGTGGTTGCGTTTATCGCCTTAAAATTGCATTGCGATGATAAATCATCTAGTTGACGGAGCTACTTATCCAACGGCATCGCTGGTTCTTGGTGACACGTGCAGTTAAAAACGTGCGAATAATATATCAATTAGTTTTTAATCGCAGAATTCAACACAGCGATCGCATCATCGAATGTTTCACATTCTTTAATCAATCTAAATAATTTAGTCGGGCCAGGTTGACGAGTAAACACTAATTAGTTTCGCGAGTAACTTGTTCATCATATCCCGTTCTCGCCAATATTGTTAGACTGTAGTAAGATTTATCTAAAACGCTATATTTGACAATATACGAGAACAACAATATAAATATTATGTATCATTACATAAGTGTGTCTAAATAATCACTGTGTAATGGCATTACTGAATATCGGAAGCGATGAGAATTTTATGGACAAGTCAATAGCAGAACGTATGAAATTAAATTAAATTTCTTACAAGCTCAAAGTATGTATGTTATATGCTGAACATGGATCTGTAACATGTTCCTGCTATATTGTCGATCTATCTGTCAATGGAATCGAATGCTAGTCGATTCGCTTACTATGCCTCAACAATTTATGCAGTGGCATTGTTCTCAACCATCCTTTTCTTTTTTGGCATCAATCAGATACTATAAAACTCTATATCTTCTATCTCTGTTTATAATGGGTGCTATATCAGCGATCAAAATTACAACACCCTCATCTTTTTCGTCAAACACAGTGGCGGACACAAGTGATCCTGGTCAGCGGAAATAGTGGTAAACGACGTTTATTCGTAGACTATGCAGCAATAATCAATAAATTTACGATACTAGATGCTAATCATCTTCTGCGGATTAATACGCCAGCAAAAAATAAAATTAATACGCTATGTGGATTTTCCACCGTAAACCAAGCATATCTTCTCCCAGTATCTTTTGCCTTATCGATCATCCCCATAGTACACAATCTCACTTTCCTAGGCTTCCATTTCGATGATCACCTTTTCTTTTACACCCTTCGTCTGCCACAAGGTCCGCTCGTCTACCTTAATTCTTCGTGACATCCGCCGTATCCTCCCCTTAATCGACTTCCGTTCTTGTATGTCTCTTTTTTCATCGCTTCTCTTCCCTACAATCGATTACTTCCTCAGCCTTTTCGCCAATTCTCCCAAATCCATCATCCTACCCCTACAACGAATAATCAACTCTGCCGTTCGAGTGCTCTTACGTCTCCGTCGCTTCTACTACACATCCACATATCTTGCCCAACTCTCCTGGCCCACCATCCACATCCGCATCTAACTTCGCCTTCTCGTAACTTTTCGCCTCATCGCTGTCGGCTGCCCATTTAAAAAAAAGATTTATTTTAACGTGGCAAATGCGTGCCAGCGCACGCTTACATGACCACAACAAAACAAAACTGTAAATCAAATGTCGAGAAGGTGTGAACGGAGGAGGTGTTTGAATGTGATAAAGGAGGGGGCGCGGCGGACGTCGAGAGGGAGTTGATTCCAGGCGAGTGAGGCGGCGACGAGGAATGATCGGAGACCGTAGTTGTTGGAGTAATTAGGAACGTGGAGTAAGAGGGTATGACGGGAACGCAGCGATAGCGAGGTGGGGCGAGTGTCGTCTAAGAAAGGAAGGTTGATGAACGATGGGGAGCCGACAGCGATGAGACGAAAAGTAACGAGAAGGCGGAGTTTGATGCGGATGTGGATGGTGGGCCAGGAGAGTTGGGCAAAATATGTGGATGTGTGGTCGAAGCGACGGAGACGAAAGAGCACTCGAACGGCGGTGTTGATTATTCGTTGTAGGTTGATTATTCATCAACCTTTCAATCTTAGACGACACTCGCCCCACCTCGCTATCGCTGCGTTCCCGCCATACCATCTGACTCCACGTTCCCAATTACTCCAACTACTATGGTCTCCGATCCTTCCACGTCGCCGCCCACCTCCTCCTTCGCACCTTCTCGACACATTACTTACATTTTTATTTGTTGTGGTCATGTAAGCGTTCGGTAACACGCATTTGCCACGTTAAAATAAATCTTTTTTTAAAAAGCAAATCTCGCGATAAGCCGTGGTCATCGAAGTTGACTTAAAGTTCGCTTATCATCAATTAAAGCTGCAGCCCTCCATTCGTTAATTTACGGAATTCGAAGCGGATGGATGTTTTTAAAAAATACATACACAAATTACACAGTCGACTATAAAACTACTACTTACAAGCTACTACTTACAATACACAACTACTTACAAGCAAGCCCAGATCTTGCAGCAGATCTGGATGCGACATATGGACAACTGTCAACGTTCAATCCTGTCTGACGAAATCGCTACTGTCTAGGGATTTTGTTTGTGGGTTCTGTGCCTCCGAATTGATCTCCTTGTTGTTCAAGGGCCATTGTGACGAGCAAGTATCAATAAATGCTTTAAAGAGGAACGCAGATTCAAACAGTCACAACGATGGGCAAGATCATAGTATTAACGAACCAGAACGGAGTTCAGAAGCGTTCAGAAAGTTAAGCAGCTCGTCGTCAGGGATTGATAATGTTTCGACCACTCCAAAATCATCTGAGATAGGAACCAATAATGCTATTCATGTACTCAATCATTTTCTCACGCAGCAGTCGAAGTTAGAACTGAACGATCGTTCAATCATACCCTTCAATAACAATTCAACTCAATGCTTCGTTAGGGATGCATTGCATGAGACTAATGTGATGGATTACTCCTTCAAACAACTTCCTGTTTTGGATTCTATTGTTCATCCCCATATATTGGACTCGAGCAGCGTCGGTCTTGATGTAGATAACAAATGTTCCGCCCTCAAGCATGCGAATGTTGATTTGTCAACTCCTGTTAACACTTCCTCGGGCAGTGATTGTTCTCAAAACTGTCCTCTAGGTAGTGATTGTAGTGAGCGTCCTTGTGCTTACCCGCAGCAACTGCATCCCCGCTGCAGTTTATGTGTTGCTCCTCTAGTAGCCCCGTTAATTGAGAGCGTTAAGGATCTTGCAAAGGCTAGTCAGATTATAGTTAGGCCTATAGATAATCTACGACAAATAGTTAGCCTTCCAAATAATAAACAACATGCAATGATTCCTCCAAATCATCGACGGCCATCGATTACCCCTGAGACTCATTCTTCATTAGTTCCGTCTGCTAGCCCTAAACAATTTAGCTCTAGACAATTTAACTCCAGAAGAGAGTTAAACGTTATCGTGAGCGGTGTTGAAGAATCTCTCAGTAACAATCCCCAAAGTAGACTGGATGACGATATTGTGCATCTTCGCGCAGTGTTTTCTAAGATTTTTCTCCAGAGCGATGTGGATGTTGCGAAGTGTCTTAAAGTTCGAAGAGTTTTTCGTCTAGGCAAGAAACTTTCAGATAGACCTAGACTTCTAAAAGTTGTTCTAGACTCAAAAGATCATGTTGACTTCCTACTCAAGCATGCATTTAGATTATCGCGCTCTGATTTTCATATACTCCGTGATTTATCTCCCGCAGATCGTTTGAGAAGACACGAGGCTTTCAACGAGCTGCATCGACGGCTGGAAAGTGGTGAGGGCAACCTATGTGTCCGGAATTTTCGGGTGGTCAAGTGGCGTCCGACTGTCCGGTGGCATCCCTTACTTCTGTAGAGTCAGACCTCTTTAGTAGTGATGGTTCGTGTGTAGGAAAACTAGTAGACTTCGATAGTGTCACCGAGCGTGTCAAATTTTCCCATTATACGAACATTTTTGTCGGTTATTCAAATGTTCGTAGTCTCCTGGCTCAGTTCTCGGAAATTAAATTCATAGTTGCTTCGAAACGTTTTGATTTATTTTGTATAACCGAAACATGGCTACATTCTGACATTTCGGATGACTGTGTTGCCATCCCTAACTATTTTCTAATACGTTCGGATCGCTCATGTGGTAAACGTGGAGGTGGGGTAGCCGCCTATGTGCGAAATAGTCTCCTGGTATCGAATATCTCGGCTTTTCGCGACGATATTGGTTATTCCTTTGAAGGTCTTGCTTTTACACTGGGAAATGGTCAACGATCCCGATTCTGCGTCCTTTACCGTTCTCCGTCCTATGAATTAAGATTTGACTCTTAAATCACATTTGCTGAGTTTATCTTCGTATCCTCTGATTTTGCTCCTGGGTGACTTCAATATCCCCCAAATAGACTGGAAAAATAGTCATTCACGACCAATTCACGGAATTGGAAAAGTACTGAGTGACTTTCTGTTACTCGAGATGCTACTAGTTCAACATATTAAAGAACCTACTTGTGTGACAGGGACGCCTTCTATACTCGATTTGGTCTTTACTAAGTGTTTGGGTGACATTTCAGGTGTTCGTTATGACGCACCAATTGGCAATAGCGATCACTGTGTACTCTCTATGCGGCTGTCGCTGTTCAACAGAGCCTCACAAAACTCTAATTTTAAAAAACGTTGTTGGGTAGGTGTTGATGCTAGTCAACTAGCTGCAAGCTTCCCAAAAGGTATCTGTGAGTCTTCGTATCCACTTCGGTTTGGAGGTTCCTGTAGTCTTTGATCTGCTCCATGATGAATTGATGCGAATTTCTGATATCTTTGCTCCGCTACGTGCCTGCAAGTTCAAGCATGGACATCCTCCTTGGTTCGACAGAGAGCTTCTTGATGCTATAAGATCCCGCAACAAATTGTGGCGCGAATTTAGGCGTTCTGCTTCAAAACGTGCCTACATCGACTCTCGGAACTTATGCAATCGGCTAAAATTTCAGAAACGCTATTCGTACGAAGATAGTATCGCCAGGGATGCATCTTTGAATCCTAGGAGGTTTTGGTCTTATGTAAGAAACAACAGAACACTTGTCGCCACAATTAGCTCAATCCAAACGCCAACTGAAACTTTGACCGATCCGTCTCTAATCGCCCAACATTTAGCTGATGGCTTCTTGGTACAGGCTTGACTGCATGACTTTAGTTGGAAGTATGTTCCGGTTGCTCATCGGTGTTGTGTTCGTCCACTCAGAGTGGATGAGGTGTTGAACGAGGTTATGAAGCTCGATTCGTTTACATCTCCGGGACCAGACAATATCGCCCCCTTCCTCGTCAAATCCCTAGCGAACGAACTGAGCAATGATTTAACTATGTTTTTCAGATACAGCTTAGACACATCTTGGATTCCTGACAGTTGGAAGTGTGCAATTGTGGTGCCTATTCCCAAAAAGCATCCTGCTAGCTTTTGCGCGGACTTTCGGCCCATTAGCTTAACTAGCGTATTCTGCAAACTTTTAGAAAGAATCATTGCTAGTAGAATCAGGGATCATTTGGATCGTAATCACATATTGGTTGAATCTCAACATGGTTTCAGGATCGGACGTTTATGCCTTACTAACCTACTAACTGCGCGTGAAAAATGGGCTGATGCTCTGGGGGCTGGGTTTCAGGGTCATACAATATTCCTTGATTTTTCGAAAGCTTTTGATAGGGTACCACACGACGGCATAGTGTCTTTACTGTATCACTATGGACTTCATTCATATATTTGTGAGTGGGTCAGGGAATTTCTATCGAATAGGTCTTCCCGAGTTTGTGTGGGGTGTGTTTTCTTATTCGGTAAATATTAATTCTGGCGTACCGCAGGGAACAGTCCTTGGCCCACTGCTCTTTATAATCTTCATTAATGATCTGCTACTCCGCTTATCATGCTCTCATCTAGCGTTTGCAGACGATCTAAAGATTTGGTCGATCATTAGAAGTCCTGCTGATCGAGTATCGTTACAAAATGATCTAAACTCCCTGATCAAGTGGTGCGATTCTACCGGACTACGGTTGAATGTTGATAAATGTGTCCTCATGCAACTAGGTCGCCTTATTGAAACTCTAAGGTACTTTATTGGAGATATGGTCTTAAAGGAAGTGTCTCATCATAAGGATTTAGAGATTATTGTCCATAGATCCTTGAAAACAAAGTTGAACACCGACTTCTTTCTAGGTAAAGCTAATAGGGCGTTATATTGTATTATAAATGCATTCCTCAGGTTGATCTGTCACATGTTCAAGAGGTTATTTATCTCCATCGTCAGGCCACACTTGGAGTACTGCATTCAGGCTTGTTTCCCTGTCACTAAGCAAGAACTATTAGACCTGGAGTCTATTCTTAGGCGCGGATCGAGGCTCTGTATTGGCTTAAGTGGTATTGACTATTATGTACGTCTAAGTCGTATTGGGATGTTGTCGGTACGTGAGAGGTTCATATCCTTGGAAATGCTATGTCTATGGCATATGTCGAATGATGTGGTAGGTTATCCCACCGATGTAATCACTAGGCGGGTAGATCAGATGCGGGGACATAGCAGAGACATGTGGAATTCGTTGCCTTTGGAAGTCGTTGCAGCCCCCAGTTTGAGAACGTTTAAATCACGATGCTACAAATGGATACATGAACAATGCCGCCATTCAACACTACCACTGGAATACCCTAATTAGCTACGTTGACTGACCATTTGCTTTTGTTTTATTTTTTTGGACTCTGCCTGAATAGCCTTTTGGCTTTGGTATGTATTGGAATAATAATAAAACAATTCGAAACTATAGTATTATACTATACATTCAAAAATGTCGAGAATACATCACTTGTCTAATCCTTCTAGGATACGTCAAACTTCGACCTATTCCTGAGCGCACAAGTAACGTGAAGGCATGAAAAAAAAGAATTAAAAAAGTTGTTGGATGCTTTTTATCCAACAATTAGATGTTTTTCAATTTATGCACTAAAATATAATCGAAGCGATGCTTACTATGGTAAATCCACACAAGCCACTTACGGTCGAAATAGATGTATCTAAATATGCAATTGGTGCCGTTTTTTTTCACAATAAGCTCACCCTGTCACCTTTTTATCTAAAACTATTCAAGCATCGGTACGTTCCTATTTGTATGTCAAAAAAGAAACGTTGCGATCATGGAGGTGTTAAAGTCGTTGTGCGATTACCTGTTGGGTAGCCAGAGAAGTGTTTCTTTATTTAGAAAAAACGCGGCAGTCAAATCAAAAAATAAAAGGCTAACTGTCATATCAGAAAATAACTATATTTGTAATAACTATATATTTGTGACTGATATTACTTCCTTGTATTTCTAGATAGTTAAATAAAGATTATAGACTTGTCATTTACTACAGTTTATTTAACTACTGTTGGAAGCTCAGAAAGCCATGGACAAACTTTTCAAACCAGAGATATTTACAACGCCAGTCAACACAGCTGAATCGGAAAACTCGTGGACACATTGGAAACGGCGTTTCGAAAAGTATCTGTCAAAGGTTCCCGACTTAGAGGAAAACTATAAGCTGAATGTCTTGATCAATCACGTTGCTCCTAACGTCTACAGTTACATTTCGACAATCAATGATTACGCTCTTGCTCTCAGACGTCTCGACGACCTATACTTGAAGCCAAGAAACGACGTATTCGCGCGTTTTCAGCTTAGCACGTGTAAACAGTTATAAATCAGTCGATAGACGATTTCGTCCGAGCGTTAGATCAACTTGCAAAGATTTGCGAATTCAAAGAGGTCAATGTAGACGAGCATCGCTGCTTGTACGTCCGCGACGCTTTAATTTCAGGACTAAGTTCGGGTGCGATTATACAACGATTGCTTGAAGTGCTTCAACTCACATTGCTGGCGGCGGTTGAAAAGGCCAGAACGCTTGAAGAGGCCAGAACGCGGAAGCATACCGAATGACAGATATTAATGTGTCGGCAGTCTCCGACCAAATTGTCACGGGAGAGGCTTCGTCACCCTGTTCCACAGTCTCGTATTCAAAATCGGCATGCCTCTTCTGTGGTCGTGAGAGACACCCACTAAGTAAATGTCCTGCCAGGCTTGCACACTGTCGAAAATACAATAAGATTGCCTATTTTTCGATTGTCTGCCGGTCAGATCCTGCTGATCTATCTCGTTCTGGCGCTACAATTACAGAAGCGACTGATCAATTTCCACATGTAGCTACGCTCTCATTATCTACCACAATATCCGATTATATAGCCCACGTGAAAATTCGGGTACGCATTAATAATTGTCACGTGACGGCACTGATAGATACGGGGAGCGGTGAAAACTTCATTGACTCTGCCGTGACGTTACGTTTGAAGTTACGACGACGGCCATACACTCATAAATTTATATGGCGTCCATTGACTACGGATCTGCTATACGTGTATGCTGTGTGGCTGATGTATCTATCAAGGAAACAGTATATAAGTCGGTCCGCTTCTTGTGTCTCAATAATTTATGCTGTGACATAATTCCGGGACATCCATTTCTCTCGAGTCATGAATCATTCACTATGAAATTTCGCAGAGGTAGGCCGCTGCTATCTTTAGTAGCTGCTTCTACTATCAAGGTTCATACACCTTTTCCTTTTTCGTCCCTGACAACCGACTGCCACAGTTGCGGTAAAGTCCATAACCTATGCACCGCATCATATGAAGATAATTAAATCAGAAATTTCGAGGATGCTGAAGGAAGGGATAATCGAGAGATGTCAAGCACCGTGGAGGGCACAAGTCGTCGTGGTCAATAGTGATAGTGGCAGGTCACGGCTAGTTGTTGATTACTCCACAACCATTAATAAATTTACGCTGCTCGACGCTTACCCTCTACCGCGCATCGATACGATCGCAGAGCAAATCGCACGATACAGAGTCTATAGTAAATTCGACCTTAAAGCGGCATATCATCTATTGGGACTCCAACCGGCCGATCGCCAATTTACAGTGTTCGAAGCCAATGGAGCATTATATCAGTTTAAACGACTTCTTTTTGGAATTATGAATGCACCAGCAGTGTTCCAGCGTGTGATCGACCAGATCATTCAAACAGAAAAGCTAGAGGGTACTTTTGCCTATCTTGACGACTTGGTGATATGCGGCCATTCTGCTCCGAATTATGACTATAACTTGGGTAAACTATCGAAAGCTATCCAGAAATACAATATAACTCTGAATGACGAAAAGTTCAAAAAATCTGTTCTTCGCCTTAGCATACTCGGCTATGTAATCGAGCACAATCAACTTCGCCCAGATCCAGCCCGTGCTAAGCCACTACAAGACATGACAGAACCAACGTGTGAAAGAGAGATGAAAAGACTATTAGAGATGCTAGCACATTATTCAAGATGGATAAATAATTATTCCGAACGCATCCGACCCGTTATCGAATGTCAATCGTTTCCGTTGCAGCGTGAAGCAGCCAACACATTCCAAGACATGTGCCGTGATGTTATGAATGCTGTACTTACAACAATAGATCCCACCAAGTTGCTCACTGTAGAAACGGATGCATCTAATCACGCGATAGGAGCAGTTCTGTCACAAGTCCATCGCCCCGTCGCTTTTTTCTCGAAAATTCTCAAGGCATCAGCCCGCACGTATTATTCGATTGAAAAGGAAGCAGTAGCTATCGTCGAAGCATTGAAATCATGGCGGCATTACCTTTTGGGAAAACATTTCCGTGTAATAACAGGCCAACGTAGAGTTTCCTTTATTTTCAAGAAGAGCCATAGTAGCCAAATCAAGAAAGAAAAGATAACTCGATGGAGGATGGAACTAGCTGCATTCTTATTCGATATAGCTTGTCTTTGGCTCCGAAAATCATACTGCTGATGCGTTATCCAGGATAACCTGTTCCGCCTGTACGTCCAACGATCTAATCAGATTGAGAGAAATTCATGATGCATACTGTCACCCCGGCGTAACGAGGTTGTATCACTTTGTAAGAGCAGGGAATTTACCATTCTCAATCTCCGAGATGCATCAAGTTATTTCAAATTGTCTAATGTGTGCGAGGCTAAAGCCACAATATCATAAGATACAGCCAATCCAGATGATCAAAGCCACCCGACCTTTTGAAAGGATTTCCATGGACTTTAAAGGCCCCCTTCCTACTAACAACAATAACCGATACCTGCTCACAGTGATAGAAGAATTCTCGAGATATTCATTCGCGTTCGCATGTAGTGATATGTCTGCCGACACGGTAATTCAGTGTCTAAATAGCCTATTTTCTTATTAGGTCTTCCGGAGTGTGTACATTGCGATCAAGGGCCCGCCTTCATAGCCAGAAATTTTAAGTCCTTCCTTTTACGACATGGAATCGCACTAAGCCATTCGAGCCCTACAACCCGACAGAAAATTCTCAAGTAGAGCGTACGAACGGTACTATTTGGAGAACGACCGAACTTGATGTAGCAACACGAGAGCTCAATATCACGCGGTGGCAGCAATGTCTACCTGTTGCTCTTCATTCAATACGATCATTGTTGTGTGTGGCCACAAATTGCACGCCACACGAGTGATTCTTCAAGTTTGAAAGACGAACAAGCTCGAATAACAATGTTCCATAATGCTTCTGAATCCGGGGTTAGTCGTGCTGAAGCGACACAATACGTCGGGCAAATATGATGAAAAAACGGAAATTGTGAGGATCGAGGAAAGCAATGCTAAAACAGCGCGTGTAGAACGATCCGATGGGTCAAAGACCGTCGCGTCCCTGAAGCACCTAACCCTGTTCCCGCACGTGGACGACGAGAATAATCACTGTCAGCCTTCGATTCTGTGCGGCCTTGATAGCCTCGTAAATAGTTCACCAACGCCGTTACTTCATGATCAGATTAGCATCTTGGACGATAGCACGATTTCACTTCGTGGGGACGAGACATGTACAGATAACGTTTCAACATCAGATTCTCATCGTCTAGATCGAGCACTACCCGTTCTTAAAACGCCAGAGTCAGCAGGTATGACAGAGAGATGAAAACACCTAAATACTTACAAGACTACGATCGTTATTCTTAAAAGCCTGGGAGAATGTCATATACGGAAATTACTATATTTGTAATAACTATATATTTGTGACTGGTATTACTTCCTTGTATTTCTAGATAGTTAAATAAAGATTATAGACTTGCCATTTACTACACTAACCAGTTGGAAATTGGAACTGGCTCCTGACATCGAAAGTAGCATTGTTTATGTACCATCGAGAATAACATGCTTAACTTGTAAATCTAATAATCTGGACAAAAATAGCATCGCACATTATGTCACACTGGTGTCACACGCTTGTATCACTTTGTGAGAACAATAAATTTTTTTTCCGTTGCTGATGCTCGCCAAGTCATATCTAAATGCCAGATATGCGCAATGCTCAAACCTCAATATTATAGATTACCTATAGCTAACCTAATAAAAGCTACTCAGTCATTTGAAATATTATTGATAGACTCCGAAAGACCTCTACCCAGTCAGAATAATAACCGGTTATGCTTACCATCATTGAAAATTTTCAAGATATCCATTCGCTTTCGCATATTATGATACGCCAACCAATACTGTTAGTTAATGCTTGAACAAACTATTCTTTCGTTTTGGCGTGCTAGAGTGCACTCATTGCGATCGAGGACCAGTTTTCATTGTGCACAATTTCAAGTCATTCATTTTCAAGAATGACATCACTCTGTCATTTCAACACTACAATCCAACTGAAAATTCTAGAATCCAACGAGCCAACGGAACTATATGACAATCCATCGAATTCGCTTTATCATCGAGTTAATTTCATATTTTATACAGGCAATAATGTCTGTCAATAGCTCTACACTTTATTTGATCACTGTTGTGCGTTGCTATAAACTGTACACCCCATAAGCGTTTTTTCAAGTTCAAGCGACGAACGAGTTCAAACGTGGATATGCCCGATTGGATGCCGAATCCTAGGTTAAGAGTCCTCAGGAGACATCAAATCTTAGTAAATACGAAAAAAAAACAAGTAGTAAAATTGGTGGGTTGTAACACGGAAACGAGCCAAATAGAGCGTGATGATGGTACCAAAAGTACTGTTCCCATCAAACATATGGCGCCTTTTCTGAATGAAGACGAGGAAAAAGAAGATAAGAACTCGGAGGATGCACACACAGAAAAAAAACCGCGACAAATCGGGAAGTTTTGTTTACTATTAATTTAGAAGGCGGAGAAAGTGATTTGCCTGAAGACGTAATACATGACGAAATTAATTCACGAGTGTCTTTAAGCCGAGATACAACCTGATTCAAGTTGAGAAGACAGTTGTCAGCAATACTGTAGGCCTATTAAAAACGTTCAAGTATTTACATGCTTACTATGCAAGTTAAAACAATAGTGAGAGAAAATGTCGTATTAATTGAACTATTATCTATTGATTTGTAAACTTAGAGGAAATTCGTCCTTAACACGTATTTGGCCCCGCTTCTATGTTGGGTAGAGGAGTTAGAGGCCGAAACCTGATATCATAACCTACGTTCTATTTTTATTTATCACAGTTGCAAAGATATTGCGAAATTCAAAATTACAAAGAATGAATACTTAAAAAGAAGTAAAAACGAACCAAAATATGAACTGACGAGACAAGATAAACAATTTACGATAGCTTGTAAAAAGCGAAACGAAAAGACAGTGACTTTCGATCAGTATTCTTATGAATGAAAGTGCGTATATATGCGAAGAGTAAATGTAAATCACGTTGTTGTTTTTGACAAAACTAGCCGAAACAAAGTATTGTAAATATGTACGAATTAGAAAGTGGTATAAAGACTTTTATTCAAGTGTTAAGAATATCATTTTACAAAATACATAAGTGTTCGATATACGATAATCTCAAGTGTGTTTAATATAAGTTCTGTATTATAATTCTAAATATTTTCAATATATCTGTTCAATGCCAGTATCACCAAGTGTACATGCGTGCATGTACACTTTTGACGATGATATTATTATTCTTACAAATGACATCGCGATGCATCAGAGGAACGCGATCTGCAATCGGACGTCCAGAATTTTGAACCCAAACTGAACTTAATTATCATTTACGGGCCTATTTGCGGGTAACCCAGAGATTGTAAAATAATAATAGATTAAAAAAATTATTCTTACAAGGCTTAGCCATAAGGCTATTTTGCCTTATCACAGTTAAAAAATGATAAAACTAAAAAATAAGAAATGAAGAAAAAGAAGTCAACAAGCAAAAAAAAATAAAAATCACTGCAAATATGTCCATGACTCGTTTCTCGTCTTCTTGATGATCCATGTCTTTAATAATTTTTTGAACAAATGCAGACTCCGGGCGGAAGCAATTTCCTCAGGCAGAGAATTCCAAATATTAAGTACCCTGTGCGACAGTCTCCAGCATTTTGGATACCTACCATGCCTTGTTTTATAGACAGTTTTGCTGTGACCTCTCAAAATCGATGAACGTAATGTGATCGAACCACTCGGATAACTGTCCAACCGGTGTACAAGTGCATACATTCCTATTAAGTCAAGAAACAAAAATCGTGATGACATCGGTTGAATTCTTAGCAAATCTAATCGAGATGTGTAATCCACTCTCGCATTCGAACATAAACGAGAACCTCGCCTTAGGACTGACTCAATATCTGTCCTTTCTTGTTTGGTGACCGGGAAAGAAGCCTGAATTGTATACTCTAAATGCGGACGAACCAACATGTTAAACAAATTTCTAAAGACATTAGTGGTGATCTTATGGAATGAGTTCTTTACAATATATAGTGCACGAGTAGCGCTTTTTATTGCTCTTTCACTATTAAGTTTAGTTTTTAATGATGCCTGCACGATAATTCCTAAATCCTTATGATGTGATACTTTAGTGTGAAGAACATCGCCGATATGATATGTAAAATTACTGGATTTTTTACCCATCCTCATAAGTATACACTTATCAACGTTAAGATGTAATCCAGTAGAGCGGCACCAATCATGAACGCGATCCAAGTCTGCCTGTAAAGAATTACAGTCATCAATATCTCGTATAGCAGTCCAAATTTTAAGATCATCAGCGAATGCTAAGTGAGAGTTCTCAATACGTAAGAGTAAATCGTTAAGGAACGTGATGAATAATAGAGGACCTAATGCAGAACCCTGAGGGACACCTGTCGACATACTTCTTTCTCTAGATAAAGACTCACCAACTCTTACCTTAAACGTACGCAATGAAAGAAAATTTTCAATCCAAGAGCAGATTACACGAGGGACGCCGTAGTGAATTAAGAGTGACACAAGACCTTTATGTGGAACACGATCAAAGGCTTTCGAAAAATCTAGAAATACGACGTCGAGACAAAGTCCTGAGCTTAGTACTTCCATCCAATTCTCTCTCGCGGTAAGCAAGTTAGATAGACATTAACGGCCTTGTCTGAATCCGTGTTGAGAATCAGTAAGAATGTTGTTACAGTTTAGATGCTCGAGTAGCCTTTTGGCAATAACTCTTTCTAGTAATTTAGAGAGAACACTGGTCAAACTGATAGGGCGAAAATCTAAACAAGCAGTTGCTGGCTGTTTTATAGGGATTGGCACAACAATAGAAGACTTCCATATTTCAGTTTGAAATTCTAAGCTGCTAACAAATAACTATTTACAATTATTCCTGTCAGTTCCGCTCGCTACGCTCGCGGATTGAGCTCAATCTATCGATAAAAGGTCATGCCTAAAAAAGCGCGATCTCAGATCCCTGTTCCTGATCAACAATCTTCCACATCTGAATGCAATGATGGTTATACCAGCTTTGAAGTTGGATGCGATTCCAAAGATTGCGATGTATAGACACTTGTTCGTGTTAAAATATCCGACCACTCGGTGTATAAACGTAAACATTTCACTTGCGGTTTTTGTACATCAGTACGACTACTACAGTTATCCTGCTCATCTACTCCTGTATCACACACTACCACTCAGACCAATGCTGTTTTAGATGTTTCCCTCGCATCAACACCTGACTTCGCATCATATAATCCCATTATTGAACCTACTCTCTCACACACTCCTCGTTCAACTACGTACCAAACTTCCATTAATCTTTCTCATTCTAACAATGCTAACGGCAAAGCTTTTCATCTCGTACCTCCTCTTTCCTATTCCTCCCCCAATCTAAATAAATCTCAAACTTCTTTATTCTCCTCACGAACTCCTTACTCGACCCCCCCTGTATCACCTCTCAATAATTTACACCCTTCCATCAAAATCATTTCCAGTAACATTTCCGATCAACTAATTCAACACTCCATTCCTGTCACTCATGCCCCAACCTATTTTAATTCTCCTTACTCTACCTCCCACGTAACACTTCCCAATAAGTTACATCCTTTATTTAAAATCATATCCAGTCACATCTCTGATCAACCGATTCAACACCCCGCTCCTGTCACACTTGCTCCAACCAATATTAATTCTTTATCAAGCACCCCTGTCATTTCCACTTCTATCTGCTCATCTACCTCGACTCCAACCAGCTCTGTCCGTCCACCACTTCCACGAAATCGTTTTCCTTCGCGCGATCGCTGTATAATCATATCAAACTTAAAGCTTTCCGAATCTGCTTCTCCACAATCTCGCCTCGATGATGATGTATCTGCTTTCAGGTCTATCCTAGCAACCATTCTTCCTGATGATAACCCATCACTCTTCAATAATATCGCTCCTGTATCCTTTATTCGTTTAAACAAATCCACTAAATCAAATCATCTCAGTCCTCCACTCTTAAAAATCGTTTTCCGACATAGTTCACATGCCTCTTCGGTACTCTCCCAACGTTTTAAACTTCTTACCACTTCATCTACTTGCCGTATCTTTCCTGACCGCTCCCCTTCTGATATTGCCCAGCTCAATTTAGCTCGCATTGAAAAACATTAACGTGAAACAAACGGCGAGTCATCCTTATCTATACGTAAAATCAACGGAAATTTTCACGTTCTTCACACAAGGCCAAAAATTCGATGGCGTCCCATCTCTCCCCCTTGTCTTCTTCGCTAGTCGATCTCGCTCCTAAGCATACTTTTCGTCTGAGTCTATTCAATACTCGCTCCATTCTTCATAAAGCTGATTTGCTTCTCGATATCTTCGATCAATTATCTATCGATATTCTCTGCATTACCGAATCCTGGCACACTGACTCCGACGATCTTGCTATTCGTCGTCTATGTCGCTCTGGTTGTTCTCTAGTTGAATCAGCTCGTCAAATTACATCTCATACATCTACTGCGTCTAACCATGGCGGTATTGTTGCCATTGCTCGTCACCCAATGTCTTTACGTAAAATTAACGTTAACATCCGTTACACCTCGTTCGAATTACTCATATGCAGATTATCAACGCCTTTCCCTCTGGAACTTGTGATTGTATACCGTCCAGGTTCAGTTGCCCCATCACGTATCTTCTTTAACGACCTTGCAGATCTAATGTCTCACTGTTCATTGTCTTATACTCCTTCTTTTGTTCTCGGTGACTTTAACATTCGTCTTGATCGCCCGTCTGACTCTGACTCTATCACTTTAACTAATCCTTTTTCTGATTTTAACTATAAATTACTTTCAACAAGCCCAACTCATATTCCCGGCGGTGCTCTCGACATCATTGCTGTTCCTAACTGCTTCAATGACTATACCTCCTTGTCAATTACTGATCCTGGTTTGTCCGATCATTTCCTTGTCACTCTTACTCTTACTCGTCCCCATCCTCCTTCTCCGCCTTTACCATTATCCACACCAAGTTGACAATGAAAACTTCTCGATATCCCTATTCTCTGCACAGCCTTACTCAATTCCTCACTCTTTTCACTTCCTCTTAACTATCTCTCTCCTGATGATCTCTGCATTCTGTTTGATTCTGAACTTACGTCGATCCTCAATAACCTTCTACCTAGTCGACTTCGACGTTCCCAGCGCTTGCGCCATGCTCCCTGGTTCGATTCTGACTGTAGTCTTTCTAAGCGTCGACTCCGTCACTCTTTTCGTATGTATAGACGCTTTCTTAAACGTTCACCCAACTCACTCACTCCAAATCTTCGTGATTCCTACTTTTCTCAACGCCGTTCACATCTCATTCTTATACGTACTAAACGTACTCTCTTTTGGCGAAATCAACTCGAGTCATCTTCCAACTCGAAATCTCATTGGAAAATCTTAAACTCAATTCTTTCACGATCATCTACCCCTTGTAATATAAATCCTGATGAATTTTCTTCTTATCTACAAGCTAAGCTATCTAATTTACTTTCCCTACTACCCATAGCCCCCTTGTACCCACTCTTATCTTTAAATACTTCCCTCCCAGAACTATTCCACCTTCTTCCCGTTTCGTCTGATGAAGTTTCTTCGGTTCTGCTGTCATTACCTAATAAAACCTCTCCTTCTGACCCAATTCCCACTCACTTACTTAAAAATATCTGCACTTTTATCTTACCCTTCCTAACCACATTGTTCAACTCGTCCATCCGTAGCCGTACATTTCCTTCCATCTGGAAATGCGCCACTGTTCGTCCTATCATCAAAAAGCAATCTCTCGACTCTTCACTACCATCTTCGTACCGTCCAATCTCACTTCTCCCAACCCTCTCTAAACTCCTTGAGCGTCTCGTTCTTAAGCAAGTTAATACATATCTCTATTCCTCTAACTTATTTCCTCCCTTCCAAGCCGCTTTTCGCTCTAATTACTCTACCGAAATTGCATGTCTTAAAGTTTATAACGACTTACTCATATCGCGCGATCATAAATTATGTAGTGTCATAGTTTCTCTTGATCTATCGTCTGCTTTTGACATCGTCGATCACTCGATTCTTCTCCATCGCCTTCGTCATGATTATGGCTTCTCTTTACCCACTGTATCATGGTTTTCTTCATATCTATCAAACCGTACATTTCGCGTATATTCTAACTCTTCTCTCTCCCATCCTTCGTCCATTCCGTCCGGTGTTCCGCAAGGCTCCGTATTAGGCCCTATACTTTTCTCTCTTCTTCTTGGTGATTTGTTTTCGATTTCTCATAAATTTAACTTCCATGTTATGCAATATGCTGATGACATTCTCATCTATGCTCATGCACCTGTTTATCGTATTCACGATCTTAGTGTTTCTGCTTCCGACTGTCTTGTCTCAATTTCCAATCATCTTTCTTCCCTTCGCCTTTCTCTGAATCCTGATAAATCCAAAATTATGTGGATCCTACCTCGACGCCTCGGCTTCGAACCTCCCTCCGTATCATTAAATTCTACAATTCTTCCTATCGTTGATAATCTCGTTTTCCTAGGCTTCCATTTTGACAACCGACTTTCACTTAAACCTTTCGTTAGAGATAAAGTACGCTCATCTACCTTGATACTCCGCAACCTCCGTCAAGTTCGTAGATTGATCGATTTCCCTTCTTGTATGACTCTTATATCATCTCTCCTTTTTTCTAGACTCGATTATTGTCTTAGTCTATTTTCCAACTCACCTAAATCCACTCTTCTTCCCCTACAACGCATCGTCAACGCAGCTGTCCGAATTCTCCTCCGTCTTCGTCGTTTTGATCACACATCCTACCATCTTGCTTCTCTCGATTTGCCTACAATTTATTGTCGTGTTCAAATTCGTCTTCTTATTGTTGCTTTCCGCCTTGTAACTTTTCATACCCCTTCATTTCTCAACCTTCCTTTTCTTGATAATTCTCGTCCTGTTTACTGTTCCTTGCGTTCCTGTAATTCCCTTCTTTTACATGTCCCAAACTACTCTACCTCCTTTGGACTCCGCTCCTTCCTGGTGGCTGCTCCTCTATCGTGGAATCATCTGCCCATTCATATACGCCAATCAACTTCCCTGCAGTGCTTCAAACGACAAATCCGATCCCATTTTAACAATTTAACTGCTTGACTTTCTCATTTTTGTTTGTGGACTTGTAAGCGTACAGCTTGTACGCATTTGCCACATTAAATAAATTTGTATTATTATTGCAGGAATCCACGAATTGATCAGGCTAAATGAAAATATATGAGCTAAAACACTACTTACGCCAGGTCCAACCGCATTAATTAGGTAAGGTGAAATATCATCTGGACCAGGAGAGCCAAATCGGTTAAGCCTAGTGATTAGGTTGATATACAAATCTACATGTCTACACAACTTATGTTGTGTTCATATTAACCTCGTAGCAGTTGTAGAGCGTTGTATGGGAAGATAAGTTCAACTGTAGTTCAACGTAAGCAGCAAGTGATAATGTAATCAATACAATGGATTATATATTAATGTGGAGAACGGAAGTGTTTTTTATTAGAATGTATGCTTCGGTACAAACGATGTTATCGTAAGTATAAACGACATTGCCTTACTGATTCATTCCTGACTTGAGTAAATCATGCGGATAGTTATAAATATATTTTTACATAGTTGTTCGTTAATGTTCATGAGTAAGAATTTAATTAGAACATTGAATCAACAATTGGAACATATGAATCAATAAAATATTATTAAAAATAAATTTAAAATCATTAGCGGATAATTTTTATGGATGGATAATAAATAATATACTTTGTATTGTAATAAGATACTTGATAATCACATTTCATCAGAGGGAATACGTCCTTAGCACGTATTTGTCCTCGCTGCTATATTGGATCGAGCAATATGGGTCGAATACTGATAACAAAACAATTCATTCAGATGATTTCTAATCCTTATTCTAATAAATCGTCTGTAATTAGTCAATTCATAAAAGTTGTCTTTTATTTTAAATTTCAATTTTTTATTTTAACTTGATGTAAATATAAATTGTATAAAATCTTATATAATTATTTATTATTTATCTTTATTTTTGATTTTTTACGGTATAAAATAGACTCAGTTATCTGATCTGATTGGTTTGAGCTTTATGAAATAGTATTGAATACGCTCATCATAGTTGGTACATTAGTAACCAACCAGAAAATCGAATAGGGTTTTGTCGATACTAAATCTTAAATTTACGAAGTTTTGAAATCGATATAAATAACGGAAGGCAGTATTTATATAATATTCTTATCGTAACTCATTATTTTACAGTAACTGAATATATTAACAGTCATTTAAGCCCGACGCGAAAACAAAACGATAACAGTATTGGATACCGTTTCGTCATCACAATGACTCACCAGTACCAGATCACTCCCACTGCTGGATGCAGAGGAGGACTAGCCGACGGCAAGAAACGAATCATGTGTATGATGTACCAGAAAACCTCTAGTAACATCATAAAGTGCTAAACCAGCACTACGCTTCACCGAATAGGATCATTAGCAAAAGCACTGCCGTCTGCTAGTCCTCTTTTGCATCCAGCAGTTAGAGGGATCTGGCACTGATGAGTCATTGTGATGACGAAACGGTATCCAATGCTGTTATCGTTTTTCTTTCGCATCGGGCTTAAATGACTGTTAACATAATTCACACGGAATGTTATCGTTTGAGAAATTCATATTTAAAAGAAGTGAGCTGATATAAAAGATACATGCGCTGGCATTTGCCAGTGTTTTTGCTAATGATTCTATTCGGTGAAGCGTAGTGCTGGTTTAGCACTCTATGATGTTACTAGAGGTTTTCTAGTACATCATACACATGATTCGTTTCTTGCCGTCTGCCAGTCCTCCTCTGCATCAAGCAGTGTGAGGGATCTGGCACTGAGGAGTCATTGTGATGACGAAACGGTATATGATACTGTTTTCGTCGTTATTTCGCATCGGGCTTAAATGACTGTTAACATAATTCACGCGGAAAGATATCGTTTGAGAAATTAATACTTAATATATTATTCAAAAATTATTTATATATTTTTTCAAATGAAATTTTGATAAATTCCATTTACAAAAATGCATTTCTTCATTTTTATTTATAGGCCATATATCAGTTTATGGCTTATTTTAAAAGCGATACATGTATTTTATAAAAAATATTTTCACTTATCATTTATGTTTCAATGAAATTTTATTGAAAATTATCATTGTCTTTCTTCTATCTACAAACGTCTCTCCAATCTCCATCTCGTTCTAAACCCCGAAAAGTCCAAAATAATGTGGATCCTCCCCGTAAACCAAACATATCTCCTCCCACTGTATATTTTGCCTCATCGATCATCCCCATAGTCCACAATCTCACTTTCTTAGGCTTCCATTTCGATGACCACCTTTCCCTTAAACCCTTCGTCCGTGACAAGGTCCGCTCATCTAACTTAATTCTCCGTGACATCAGCCGTATCCTCCCCTTTATCGACTTCCGTTCTTGTATGTCTCTTCTTTCATCGCTTCTTTTCCCTAAAATTGATTACTGCCTTAGCCGTTTTGCCAATTCTCCGAAATCCACCATCCTAACCCTACAACGAATAATCAACACCGCCGTTCGAGTGCTCTTTCGTCTCCGTCGCTTCGACCACACATCCACATATTTTGCCCAACTCTCCTGGCCCACCATCCACATCCGCATCAAACTCCGCCTTCTCGTTACTTTTCGCCTCATCGCTGTCGGCTCCCCATCGTTCATTAACCTTCCTTTCTTAGAAGACACTCGCCCCACCTCGCTATCGCTGCGTTCCCGTCATACCCTCTTACTCCACGTTCCTAATTACTCCAACAACTACGGTCTCCGATCCTTCCTCGTCGCCGCCTCACTCGCCTGGAATCAACTCCCTCTCGACGTCCGCCGCGCCCCCTCCTTTATCACATTCAAACACCTCCTCCGTTCACACCTTCTCGACACCTGATTTACAGTTTTGTTTTGTTGTGGTCATGTAAGCGTGCGCTGGCACGCATTTGCCACGTTAAAATAAATCTTTTTTTATCATACGAAATGTTCATACAGATATCAGCAAAATGATTTGCTGATATCATTATGAATAATGATACCTTTACGAAAACGTACGTGGCGGTTCTCTAGAAATAGCCACTTAAAGCTTTATAAGAAACAAAAAAATAAAAACTTTTGTCAGAGAACTTGTAGAACGAAGCGGCAAACTGTCAAATGGGCTCGTAAATTTTTATGGTCGCAACTGTGTCAAAGTTTACGTTCGATATTTGATGTAATTTGTATCGTGCACGATGGCAAGTTATCGACAGATTTCTTAGGCGTAATATATAGTTTAAAGAATTCTTTTTTTATATTAGTTACATCGTATAACTTAAAATTTCAGTCTTAATTAAAACTAAGATTAAGAATTAAATTAATACTCATACACATTCTTCTTAGTCCTGACTACCTTGCCTTTTTTCATACAGCTATTGTTATGAATTTCAGATAAGGTATGCTCGTAAATTTTTGATTTTTACGGTTGCTCCCTCAGTCGAACTGTATATATAAGCGTAACCATGTTCAGAAATGTTTCGTTGAAAGAAATGAAGTAATTCTTTAAAGATGCCAAAATTTAGAGAAAATACAATTATCTTAAAATTGCATTATCTCGGTGTCAGCATTATTTTAATTTCAATATTATCAAGTCTGATATTGATGGTAGTTGCTACTGCCGATCATGCCCTTAGATTAAAATAAAATAACTTTGCATCTACCATCCTTTGCTCACCAAAATTCATATGGAGAGATTCTAAATTCACATGCATCAATACACTTCTTATCTTAAAAGGACTCTGGCATTTTCAAGATCAATTTGTGATTGCCAGTCGTGAAAAGTCATAGAAAAGTCATATTTCCTTATCATTGTTGTGTGATCATATGTCCGATCATGCCCACGAGAGGCTTTGTTTGGTCGATGAAAA
Organism: Pomphorhynchus laevis; assembly: GCA_012934845.2. NCBI lineage: Eukaryota > Metazoa > Acanthocephala > Palaeacanthocephala > Echinorhynchida > Pomphorhynchidae > Pomphorhynchus > Pomphorhynchus laevis. Next base: position 7,217 of record WNNJ02001200.1, on the reverse strand, counting down.
TGTAGAGAATTAAGCATCCCTGCAATGTACCTGATAAACAATATTCCTATCAGACATCGATCTAGGTTTGTTCCTTTATTTTGGCAGCAGATATGGCTATGTAATTTCGATCAACTTTTGATATTCCTTAATTTACTTTAAAAGTTAAAAGTCCCTGCTATAGCGTTAGCCGATAAATTGTGCAATAAAACATTTACTGTTGTGTCCTTGTCATTTTTGAACAACTAAACTGTCAACTGTTAATTCGTAATAAAAATATAAGTTCAATTATTTTAAATAGTTGATACTACTGATCCATTATTGATAAATAATTATTGGAGCTGGATCAAGGAAAATAAGAAATTATTTTTAATAATTCGCTAACTACTTTTGTTAGCATCTTCAGAAGCTAATGAGTAAAATAATATTTCCAAGTAAAATACAGTGAAATAATACAGTTATTGTAAACATCGTGGTATAACTAAAAAGCTAAGATACTTTATTCGATAAAAACGTAAACGTTCTGTTTATGCAAAGAAGAAAAAAAACAGTTAATCGCAATAAAATGTTTAAATATCACAATTGGAAATATCGAGATCATTTTCATATATGAACAAACGACTAATAACCACAAATAAGACAATAAATGTCTATTAAGGTTCATAACTATTTCTTGCAATAAATACAGTAGATGATCGGTTACGTGTTCTGATCGGTGAACGTATACGTCTCTTAGGTTTGGCTGGCTTATATTTACTCTGAATGGACGGTGCATTCATTGCTAATGAATCTTGAACGTGCAGTAATTGATGAGGTAACACTCGAGTAGGTGATGCACTTGAACTTAATTTAGTTGAGATTTGTTCATCTAAGTTGTCTTGGCATATCTTCATTAAATCGCTAAAATGTAAAAAACGAAAACTGACAAAGTTTTATTATATTACTTACAATTTAGACAGAAAGAACAGTTTCAAATCATGCATCACATTCGAAGCATTTTCAAAGCATTCGAAGGGTGTGAACCCGAATTTATTATTTGGAGTTTTTTGCATTTTTTGTATTATGTACTAGTCGCTTTTCATATCGATGAAGTGATTAAAATGATTATGTAGAAGGCTAATCTTAAAGAATTTTACGCTTTCAAATGTATTTGTGTTTTTAAAATAAAAATTCCGATAAACATGTTGCATAACCGACCACTTACATTAGCTTAATTTTGAAATTAAGCACGCCCTGCACACTATATATCTTTATCCTTTCAGTTTTAACCTTCGCGATGAGTGAATAGCGCATTTCAAGAGAAGTATATACAAAATATACGCGTACCGTTATTATTAACATTAGTCAAAAAGCGATCACCATCCCCGCATCGGCGGAAAAATAGAATGTACTCATTTTAAATCAAAATATTATTTTTTATCCCAATCAAAGATATATAACGGCAAACAAGCAATGAAAATATATTTTTAAGGAGTTAATTGAAATAATTTTAAAGCTATAATAATAAATTTTAGTATAGAATTTATTTCGGATTTAGATTATTTTTTCCAAGCATTATAACATTTATCGAAAATGTTAAAATTATATATATGTCAAATAACTGTTGACATCTTCAGGATTTTATTAATACAAACATGTCGTGCCTTTTTCGACAATTTTCCACAAGTCACACCTAAACATATGATCACCAAAAAATAATAATTTACAAGCAAATAATTGATCAATTATTTATTTAATATAAATTCATTGACTTAAAATATTCAATCCGAGAACTTGTAATGTTTAGATTGATATGTATCTATTTTTGATTAAAAACTAAGTAAACATTGAATTACGCCATTATGCTTATAATTTAAAAAGTTCATACGTGCTATGGATATAAGGACAACTATCAGCGGATGATATACGTCTCAGTAATTGATCGCGGCGTTGCGATTTCTTCCAGAAATAGTAAAATTGAATAAGCTCTGCAGAGGATCTATGAGAAAGCTATATATAATAAAGTAAAGCATCATATTTCATAGTTGCACATATTTGAATAAATATTTTACCTTTGAAAGCCGTATTTTGTAAAAGTCCTTTCCATGTTCGATAAGACCCTCTTCAAAACGATCACACTCTTCATTTGTAAATGGCACAATTTCTGGTTCTTGATTTTGCAGTAAACAAATAAGAACACTTCTAATTTCACTACAACATACCCAACAAATGCTAACCTGATAGAACTTGGTTGTTATTAAAGTTCCTTTGCTTCTTCCATTCACTCAAAGCAGTCGTAACATTGTATTCGTATTTAGCTAACCAAGTTAACGCATATTCATTGTCCGGAACTAAGCAATCAAAGTTTTGATTAAAAAAGATTAATCGCTAAAAAATTAGTCAATCAGAGTATAGTTAAAATCAAATCTAGAAACAACGATGATTATCGGCATATAAAACTTTAATAATAATACAATAATTTATTTAACGTGGTAAATGCGTGCAAAATGCACGCTTACATGACCACTAACCAACAAAAAAAGAACATCAAAAGTCACAGATAATTAGTTAATTGTTAAAATGGAATTGGATTTGGCGTTTGTAGCACGGCATAGATGTTGATTGGCGGATATGAATAGGCAGTTGATTCCACAAGAGAGGAGCAGCCACAACCAAGGAGCGGAAGCCAAAAGAGGTAGAGTAGTTTGGGACATGTAAAAGAAGGGAATTACGGGAACGCAGAGCACAATACACAGTACGAGAATTGTCGAGAAAAGGAAGGTTGAGAAATTAAGGGGTATGAGAAGTTATAAGGCGAAAAGCAATGATAAGAAGACGAATTTGAACACGACAATAAATGGTAGGCCAATCAAGAGAAACAAGATAGTGGGATGTATGATCTAAACGACGAAGACGGAGGAGAACTCGGACGGCAGCGTTGATGATGCGTTGTAAAGGAAGAAGAGTGGATTTAGGTGAGTTAGAAAATAGACTAAGACTATAATCGAGTCTAGAAAAAAGAAGAGAAGATATGAGAGTCATACAAGAAGGTAACGACGGAGATTGTGGAGTATCAAGGTAGATGAGCGTACTTTATATCTAATGAAAGGTTTAAGTGAAAGTCGGTTGTCGAAATGGAAGCCTAGGAAAACGAGATTATCAACGATAGAAAGAATTGTAGAATTTAATGATACAGATAAAGGTTGTAAGCCGAGGCGTCGAGGTAGGATCCACATAATTTTGGATTTATCAGAATTCAGAGAAAAGCGAATGGAAGAAAGATCATTGGAAATTGAGACAAGACAGTCGGAAGCAGAAACACTAAGATCGTGAATATGATAAACAGTTCCATGAACATAGATAAGAATATCATCAGCATATTGCATAACATGAAAGTTAAATTTATGAGAAATTGAATACAAATCTCCGAGAAGAAGAGAGTAAAGCATAAGGCCTAATACGGAGCCTTGTGGAACACCGGACGGGATAGACGAAGGATGGGAGAGAGAAGAGTTAGAATAGACGCGAAATGTACGGTGGCGATTGAGAAGAATCGAGTGATCGACGATGTCAAAAGCAGACGATAGATCAAGAGAAACTATGACACTACATAATTTATGATTGCGCGATATGAGTAAGTCATTATAAACTTTAAGACATGCAATTTTAGTAGAGTAATTAGAGCGAAAAGCGGCTTGGAAGGGAGGAAATAAGTTGGATGAAAAGATATATGTATTAACTTGCTTGAGAACGAGACGCTCAAGGAGTTTAGAGAGGGTTGGGAGAAGTGAGATAGGACGGTACGAAGATGGTAGTGAGGAGTCGAGAGATTGCTTTTTGATGAGAGGACGAACAGTGGCGCATTTCCAGATGGAAGGAAATGTACGGCTACGGATGGACGAGTTGAACAATGTGGTTAGCAAGGGTGAGCTAGAGGAGCAGATATTTTTAAGCAAGTAGGTGGGAATTGGGTCAAAGGTAGAGGTTATATTAGGTAATGACAGGAGAACCGATGAAACTTCATCAGATGAAACGGGAAGAATGTGGAATAGCTCTGGGAGTGAATTATTTAAAGAGAAGCAAGGGTACAAGGGGGCTATGGGTAGTAGGGAAAGTAAATTAGATAGCTTAGTTTGTGGATAAAAGAAAATGCATCAGGATTTATATTACAAGGGGTAGATGATCGTGAAAGAATTGATTTTAAGATTTTCCAATGAGATTTAGAGTTGGAAGATGACTCGAGTTGATTTCGCCAAAAGAAAGTACATTTAGTACGTATAAGAATAATATGTGAACGGCGTAGATAAAAGTAGGAATCACGGAGATTTGGAGGGAGTGAGTTGAGAGAACGTTTAAGAAAACGATTATATGTACGAAAAGAGTGACGGAGTCGACGCTTAGAAAGACTACAGTCAGAATCGAACCAAGGAGCATGGCGCAAGCGCTGAGAATGTCGGAGTCGACTAGGCAGAAGGTTATTGATGATAAACATAAGTTCAGAATCAAACAGAATGCAGAGATCATCGGGAGAGAGATAGTTAAGATGAAGTGAAAAGAGTGTGGAATTGAGTAAGGCTGTGCAGAGAATAGGGATATCGAGAAGTTTTCATTGTCAACTTGGTGTGGATAATGGTAAAGGCGGAGAAGGAGGATGGGGACGAGTAAGAGTAAGTGTGACAAAGAAAATGATCGGACAAACTAGGATCAGTAATTGACAAGGAGGTATAGTCATTGAAGCAGTTAGGAACAGCAATGATGTCGAGAGCACCGCCGAGAATATGAGTTGGGCTTGTTGAAAGTAATTTATAGTTAAAATCAGAAAAAAGATTAGTTAAAGTGATAGAGTCAGGGTCAGCCGGGCGATCAAGACGAATGTTAAAGTCCCCGAGAACAAAAGGAGTATAAGACAAGAAACAGTGAGACATAAGATCTGCAAGTTCGGTAAAGAAGATACGTGAGGGGGCAACTGAACCTGGACGGTATACAATCACAAGTTCCAGAGGGAAAGGAGTTGATAATCTGCATATGAGTAATTCGAACGAGGTGTAACGGATGTTAACGTTAATTTTACGTAAAGACATTGGGTGACGAGCAATGAAACCAATACCGCCATGGTTAGAAGCAGTAGATCTATAAGTGACAATTTGACGAGCTAATTCAACTAGAGAACAACCATAGCGACATAGACGACGAATAGCAAGATCGTCGGTGTCAGAGTGCTAGGATTTGGTAATGCAGAGAATATCGATAGATAATTGATCGAAGATATCAAGGAGCATATCAGCTTTATGAAGAATGGAGCGAGTGTTGAATAGACTAAGACGAAAAGTATGCTTAGGAGCGAGATCGACTAGCGAAGAAGACAAGGGGGAGAGATGGGACGCCATCGAATTTTTGGCCTTGTGTGTACAACGTGAAAATTTCCGTTGATTTTACGTATAGATAAGGATGACTCGCCGTTTGTTTCACGTCGATGTTTCTCAATGCGAGCTAAATTGAGCTGGGCAATATCAGAAGGGGAGCGGTCAGGAAAGATACGGCAAGTATATGAAGTGGTAAGAAGTTTAAAACGTTGGGAGAGTACCGAAGAGGCATGTGAACTATGTCGGAAAACGATTTTTAAGAGTGGAGGACTGAGATGATTGGATTTAGTGGATTTGTTTAAACGGATCAAAGATACAGGAGCGATATTATTAAAGAGGGATGGATTATCATCAGGAAGAATGCTTGCTAGGATAGACTTGAAAGCAGATACATCATCATCGAGGCGACATTGAGGAGAATCAGATTCGGAAAGCTTTAAATTAGATATGATAATGCATCGATCGCGCGAAGGAAAACGATTACGTAGAAGTGGTGGACGGACATACCTTGTAGGAGTAGAGGCAGAAGAGCAGATAAACGTGGGAATGACAGGGGTGCTAAGTGAAGATTTGAGATAGTTTGAAGCATGTGTGACAGGAGTGGAGTGTTGAATCGGTTGATCGGAGATGATACTGGAGATGATTTTGACGGAAGGATGTAAATTATTGAGAGGTGATACGGTTGGAGCATGTGTGACAGGAGTTGATTGTTGAATCGGTTGAAGGGAAATGTTACTGGAGATAATTTTGACGGAAGGATGTAAATTATTGAGAAGTGATACGGTGGAGGTAAAGTAAGGAATACGTGAAGAGAAGAAAGAGGTATGAGATGTATTTAGATGTGGGGATGAATAGGAAAAATGAGGTACGAGATGAAGGCCTCTACTGTTTGCATTGTTAGCAAGATGCATTTTAAGGGGAGTTTTATCCGTAGTTAAAGGAGAGTGTGTGTGAGAGAAGTTTCAAGAACGGGATTCATAGATGACGAAGGAGTTAGTAAGCAAACGGATGAAGACGATAGCTTGAAGATATTTTGTCGTTTGTTGATGGTCCATGTATAACAGCGGTCTGAGTCGACTGAGAGATATCATTAAGTTCATTTATTGAGCACAACTCTGTTTCGTTAGCGTCCAGAACGTCTCCACCGTTTGAGTGGTCATTCTTCATTAGCTTACCTCAAGGGCAGCACTACAGACGCCGCAGAGGAAATTCCGATTTGAAACGTTGCCCTCGTCAGTGAAAGGAATGGCAACGTGAGTCCAAACACTGCAGTTCTTGTTGTCGCATCCAATTTGCTTTTCGATGTAAGTTTCCTTGACGGACTTGAGTTGCTGGCCGACATTTTTAGTTAGCTTTCTCTTTGCCATAATAAAATGTTAATTAGTTAGTTATAATCAAGAATGTTTAAACTCCGTTAGTCTGCAAGTCGTTAGTTGGAAGTAGTTCGCGTTCGTTGTAAGTAGTCGTTAGTTGTAAGCAGCGAGCGGATGTCGTCGATGGTTGTCGATGATTGTCGATAATTGTCAAGCGGATGGTCGTCGAAGATTGTTGTATGTTATTTATTGTATGTATTTTAGATCTCAAACTTATTTATTAAACTTATTATTGTTTAATAATCAAGTAGCAGTAATGAATGACATTATATATACAAAATAGTGTTGCTTGCTAGCCTGGACTTTGATTTTATATATAATGAATAGTTGCTAGGTCACACGAGATGACTTTCGCATTGAAAACCAGCTACAGAATCCTTCCTTCATGAAGGAAGGATTCTGTAGCTGGTTTTCAATGCGAAAGTCACCTCGTGTGACCTAGCAACTATTCATTACATAAATAAGCATCCATCAAAGGATCACCAGTCCCGATTTCAATCGATCTTCATGATCTCATACGATA